>JADRCD010171566.1:0-47259 GCA_019843815.1 Montemys delectorum
GTTGCTTTTACATCTCTCAAACCTGTTTTTCCTTTCTTTGTCTCACCTCGTTCTTTAAAGCAGAGTTATCAAGTAAATTCCTGTGTACACTAGTGTCTTAAATGCTTGAACCTCTTGCCTTCTCCCCAGTTCTGAGATTCCAGGCCTGTGCTACCATATTTAGGTTATGCTTATCTTTAGCATAAAGGATAATGGGTTTCATTGTGTCATTTCCATAGTTGTGTCCTGTTGTGTAGGTTGTTACATTCAATCATTGATTGCCTCTTCATCTCTCTCCCCCCCAAAAACGTCCTTCTGATGCTAGGTTCTATAAAGGAACAAAAGCATAAGTGCCCATTAGTGTCTCCCCGGTTTTTCCCCCCTGGTCCAGTCAGTCTGACCCACACCCCCGCATCAGTGACCTTGCCCACCCTGTCTGTAATACCACCCTCCTCACCTCCACTACCTAGAGCACAGCCAGTGGACTGCAGTAAAACTTTATTTACACAGACATTACATAGAGCAGGTGTCACACTTAGGGTTTCTATCCCTGCAATGAAACATCAATACCGAAGTGCAAAGGGGGAGGGAAGGGATTATTTGGGGTGCACTTCCACAGTATAGTCAAATACGGGAGGAAGTCAGGAAAGGAATGCAAACAAGGCGAGATCTCGGAAGCAGGAGCTGATGCAGAGGCTGATTTTTTTTTTCGAATATTATTTATTTGCACTAAAGAGGGGTGAAACCCCAAATACAGCCAGGATACAGGAAGGTTTATTCAGTGCAAACCTTCCCTGGTGCAGCAGTAAGAGCCAAGGCCCCTAACAGCTCTGGCCTGGTCTTCTTGAGGACCTCTAAGTTACAGAAGAGGAGTGACTAGCACCCTTCTGCTAATTCTTAGCAGCTGCAGTTTGTTGCAGCTGCCTGCAGCTCCACACGGATCTGGTCCTCTGGAAGAGGGGAAGGAGCCTAGGAGAAATTAAGGGAATCGGATAGCGAGGGGAATAAATGAAAATAACACATCCAAAATGTATTATTCAGCTGAGAATCAAGCAAGCAGGCAAACCCCCTCCCCCAGTCCGTCAGCTGGAGCATCCATCTGGCGCTTCACCCACTCCTCTGCAGTAAATCTCTTGACACAACCATCTTCCACGTGCCAGGATTCGGGCTCTGCAGCGAACACTGCACAGCAGAATCTCTCCACTCTGAGCGCACACACGTATGCACACACGGCTCCGGATTTGTGCACTTCGATGAATTTGCACGTGTACTTGATCTTCTCCTTCTCTTCACAGAAGTGAGTGACAGGCAGCTGTCGGATGCACTTTTCTATTTCACTCTCTAGATGCACAAGGTCGCTCTTCTCTGCTTCAAAGCCAATAATTTGCTGGGTTTTGCCATCCAAACCAATGAACAAATATCCCCCATTCGTGTTAGCGAAAGCAGACACAGTTTGAGGGAGGAGCACTTTGATGTGTTTTCGCAGGCATTTTACTTTAAGCGATGCCACTTCAACATATGTGGACCTGGTAAAGTGGAAAGGTTCCTTGTACTGAAATTCTGTCTTGTTAAACAATGCAGCAGCCAAATCCTCCAGGTGCCATTCTCCTTCTACTCCAGGGCAGGCTTTGCTTGCAGGCAACTCCGGTCTGACACAGGGTCTCCCTCCAGTTTCCTCCAGGTCCTGGAGAAATTCCAGAGCAGCAGCAGCACTCACTTGTACGGAGGACGACATGCTCCTTACATACAAGTTGGTTCTCAGGGTGCCAATAGGCAGTCCAAAGATTTCCTGACTCCACGATTTCACGTAGATATAAAGGTAGCCTTCGCTCTCCATGAAGTCCAGGTGCCACTGGACAAAGGGCAGACATTTACAAAGAGACGCTTCCAAATCTAGTCCCAGGCCATCCTTAGTGAGACTATAATCTTCATTTTCAATTTTAACTTTGATTGCTCCACCTCCAGAATTCAGGAGAGCACATACAGCTAGCGAGATGTTTTCATTCTCCTTTTTCCTGAGGGGAGAGTTCTTCATTTTCTTTCTCTCCATCTCTCCGAGTGTGATAGCGCCTAGATTTAGACCCAGCTTAGCATATTTGGCTTCCAGATCAACACTGATGCCCATTTTCCCAGCAGCCTTTGCATTTTCCAGCTGAATGTCATTCCTGGAAAACAGACAGAGCCGTTAGAATGAGAGCTAAGCAGGAGAGAGCGTCTCCGGTACTGTGAGACCAACAGAACAGTCGGTTCACAGGCTCCACGGGCTCAGTCGGTGTGCAGGTGGAGACGTGGTTTTTTTTTTTTTTTTTTTTTTCACAGACTTTGCACTTATTAGGAGAACTTTTACGCCTACCAGTTTTTAGATGTAATGTTACAAGTATAGTTGAGCCTGTTCAAATGTTCCATCCCATTTTAATCTTTGCTCATCTCTTTTCTCGTCCTTAATATTGTATTCAGTGGGTGCTGGAGAGATAGCTCAGAGGTTAAGAGCACTGACTGCTCTTCCAGAGGTCCTAAGATCAATTTCCAGCAACCACATGGTGGCTCACAACCATCTGTAATGAGATCTGATGCCCCCCTTCTGGTGTTTCTGTACTCACATAAAATAAATAAATCATATATATTCAGTCAGTCTTCTTTCAATAAATCCTAAGTGGAATCTGTATTGGTCTTTTCTGTGCCTTAGGCTTTAGTTACGCAATGATTTAGACAAGCTTATTTTATGTCTATTGGGGTTTTGCCTGCATGTATGCACCACAAGGAGGACAGAAGAGGGCATCACCTTCCCAAGAACCAGAGTTACAAGTGGTGGTTAGCCCCGTGCTGGTACTGGCAAGTGAATCCTGGTGCTCCAGAAGAGCAGCCAGTGCTCTTAACCCCTGAGCTATCTCTCTAGCCCAGTTTCAAATTATGTACGATAATTATGATTGTAAATAAGCTGAAGAACAATACAAAGACATCTGACATTGACCTCTGTCCTCCAAACTCCAAACATGTTACAAGTAATTATTATTCCTTAATCCCAATACCTTTTTCTATCTTAGGAGGACTGCCCAGATATGAGTCCATTTGCTCTACAGACCCCACCGGAGAAAGCCTCTGTCTCCACCTGGAAACGCCACTGAGAGCCATAGATGCTGGTGTCCACCTACTTTCCCAGCACACGGATTGCTGAAGCATGAACTGTAGTTTCCTGTCGGTGGTTTTTGCATGAGAATGGCCCCCACAGACTCATATATTTGAACAATTGTCCCCAGTTGATGGAAATGTTTGGGGAAAATATAGCAGGTGTGGCCTTGTTGAAGAAGGTGTTTCACTGGGGATGGTCTTCGAACTTTTAAGAGACTCACTCATTCCCTGTTAGCTCTCTCTCTCTTTGAGTCAAGATGTGAGCTCTCAGCTCTTCTGTCACCACGGACTCCAACTCTCTAAAACCCTAAAGCAAATTAAATTCTACTCTCATAAGTTCACTTGATGTCTTAGTTATGGTTATTATTCCTATGATGAAACCCTCATCAAAAAGAAGATGAGGAGGAAAGAGTTCATTTGGCTTACACTTCCACATCATACTCCATCATTGAAGGAAGTCAGAACAGGACCTCAAACAGGGTGGAAACCTAAAGGCAGGAGCGGATGCAGAAGCTATGGAGGGGTGCTGCTTAGTCTGGTTTCTTCCAGAACCCAGGACCACCAACCTAGGGGATGGCACAACCTACAGTGGGCTGGGCCCTCTTCCATCAATCACTAAGAAAATATTCTACAGACTTATCTGCAGCCCAGTCTTACAAAGGCATTTTCTGCATCGAGGTCTCTCCACTGAGTTGATTGATTGTAGTTTGTTTCAGCTCGCGTAACCGACTGCTTGTTAGTTGTAATGGGTTAGCCTGATGCTGCTTGTACTCTGGTGCTAATATCCTCAAGATCTGGGTGCCCCAGAGAAGAGAGTCTGCACAGACACCCAAGGACAGCACGTGACCTTGCCTCCAAGTTATTTCTGATTGGTGAATAAAGATGCCAACAGCCAATCGATGGGCAAAAGAGACATAGGCAGGTTTTAGGGTTTCCGGGCTTGGGGCCCGAGAGGAGAACCAGGAAGAAAAGTGAGGAAGAAGCTGCCATGGGTCAGATGAGCTCACAAAAATGTGGTGCTGAGGGCTGGCCGGTTGGATTTAAGAGGAGACCAGAGTAAGAGTAAGTAATAACTCGGGGTTACCGGTAGGAAAGTACATTCTAATAGCACAGAGGGTAGGTATCTGCCCAGCTCTTGTGCTGTATAAGGCTTATTGCAAATAATGAAAGTTGTGTAGGTCCTTTATCCGGACACTGAATGATCAAGACAGGGTAGAAACCGAAGTAATAGATTTAAAACGTCAGCAATCGTCAGTCTGACCGAATACATCACTGTTAAGACACTGCCTTTTTTATTTTCCCTTGTTCAAACCAACCCAGCAACCAAAAGCAAGCTTTCAAAAGTCCTTTGAGTTCTGCCCTGTCAGAAGCTGCAGTCCCACCCTCTTCCATGCTCTCCTGAGCAGTCTCTGTTCTTCCCTATTCCCTCCCAGGGGCTCATTCAGCATCCCCTGAGCCAGGTCCTCTTCTCAGCCAGCACCACATCTCACACCAAAGTACAAAAGAACAATGTCATAACACTCCCAGCCACAGTTACAGGAGCTGTGAGCTAGCCTGGGATATGGGCCAGTGCACTCATACATCTGTGGCTATGGAAAATTGTCAAGCATTTAAATTGTGCATCTTTTAGGCACGTATCTGAGACTTGTTCCTTTAAAAAAAAAAAAAAAAAAAAAAAAAAAACCTGGGTGGGCTACAAACCCGGGCGTGGAAACTCATTAACCACCCTGCAGTTTTAGGTCTGCTTTACCATTCAGACTCCCATCCACCCCCCCTCCCCCAAAATTCTAGTGTTGACTGCAGAAAATTCTCAGAGACTTTGGTCTGGAATTTAAAGTGTCTTGTTAGCTGTCCTCAGAGGGAAAGAGCAAGGCATCCAGAGGCAGGCACTGCAGATTGGCAGGCAAACACAGAGGCAAGAGCAGTAGCGGCCTCTTGGAGAATCAGGCTAGATGGAGAATTCTTTGCACACCTCTGAAAAGTACTTTGCAGTTGGTTGAGAACATTCTAAGCTTTTCAGGGCTCTTAGTGCACCTATCTTGTTTTTTCATCTTGAATACAGTTGCACTTCCTCCCTGTCTGTCGGACACATTTACTCATTCTCCTACAGGGTATGTGGGGAAAACCCTCTCTCTCTGCCCTCTTTTCTCTCTGCTCCCTCTCCCTCCCCACTCTCTCTCCCTCCTTCTCTCTCCCTCTCTCGTCTTCTCTCCTCCTCCTCTGCCCTCTTTTCTCTCAGCTCCTTCTCAGGCTTAGCTCCCGTGGGTCTCCATTTCCCCTCTGTCTGCGTGTCTCTCTCTGCCTGTCTGCCCTTCTCTCTCCTTCATGTTTCAACTCTGAGGCACCTTTCACTCTCCTCTCCTGAAGAAACCTCTTATGCTAGACCTGGTGCGCCACATATTTTTTCGGGCATAGACCATGGCACAGACCCGCCAAAAAGTACCAAACGCTTGGCTTGTGTTCCTATCCTACCGCCCTTTGCCTCTATAGTTCAGGCTCAGACCAAGAAGAAACTGAGCTCTCTCCCTGGACTCTTAAGCCCTCCCCCAACCCAAGAAAACACAGGCATTTGCCCTCCCCCACAGCTCACCAGGTGCCCACGCCCTTCACTGCCAGTTTGTTAACACTTTGTTAAAATGGGCTACCAAGGCTCCAAGGAGCCAAGATTCCTCGTAGAGACAGAAACTAACCAAGGTTCCTGAGAGAGGTGGGTTGGGCTAATGACCCCCACATAGTCCCGGAGCTGATACCCGGGGCAGATAGTGAGGGACAGAAAAGGCATTAGGGTTGGGACTTGAATAGGCTATAATTCAGTGGTCACGTACCTGTGAGCTCTGTGGTTGCCTTGCTCAGCTGCCTGAAGTCCAGTGCCCATGCCAGTAGTCAGCCCCCTTGGTGAGGCAGGCTAGTGTCACCTGAGAAAGACCCCTCTGTCTGGAACAAGTTCTGGCCAGCAGCTGTCTTCGCCGGTGGGCTCTGGCACTTGGAAGAGTTCTAAGCGCAGCCCTGGTTGTGTGTTCACCTCTAAAATCACCTGAGTTCTTCGTTCTTTGCTGCATTAAAGCATTGAGCAGATTGATCTTATCTTGGCTCCGGTGGTACACTGAAAATCCCAGAACTGCGTGTGATCTACAAGGAAGTGTAGGCAGGAAAGAACCAACGGGTTTTCTATGACTCAGAATGAAACACAAAACTCACAGTTGGCCGACCAATCAGATCTTTTCATCTCTCCTTGCTTCAGGCGTCCGGGAAAGCAGCAAGGCAATCCCTTTGCTCAAAAGAGCAGTGTCCCTCCAGTCCAGGGCTTAAGACGGGCACAGCACTCCCGGGCAGGGAAGGAGGCTCCTCCCCACCAGCAGATTCCTAGAGCCCTCTGGGAAATCTCTCTATGAGATTCCTCCCTATCTTGTTACATCAAAAACCAGCTTTAAGAAACTGATTCCGGGAGGAGGGGGAACGGGATAGGGAGTTGGGGGGGAGGTGGAGGAGGGACCGGAAAGGGGATATGTTATGAAAATAAATAAAATATCCAATAAAAATATATATATAAAGAAATATTGCCAGCTTGCATTTTAAACTTCCAAGGATGTTAATTTTTATTATAATTTAACTACATATTTTAGTAGTATGTTAGTCTTAATATATAATTTTTATCTTGTAGAAAAAATAAATTACTGATTTGTGAATTTAAGAAAAACCAACTGACTCTGTTTCTGAGTACATATGAACCGAACACAATATTCAGTTTCTTTGTTACGTTTTCTTTTTTAGTATAGAATAGAGTTTATTCAGGCATGGGGAGGGGAGTTAAGAGGGCAGTAGAGGCAGAGAAAGAGAGTAGAGGAGGCCAGCCATGAGCAGGTGCAGGGGGGGGGAAGAAGGGAGGGGGTAGGGGACAAAGCAGGAACAAGAAGGCAAGTGAAGAACAAAAGTAAGAGCTCTTTGTTACATTTTCACACCTGGCTTCCCACCCCCACACCCCCAAATCACAGGCTTGGGAGTACAAAGGGCTGAAACGTTCATCTCACTGGGGCTTCTCTGCTGTGAATCTCTTTGTACGGAGAGCATCGGAGAGCATCGTCCCATTCCTATCCAGACTCGATTGCCTGCTGGAAGAAGTGCAGCCCAGAACTCCACTGTCCCTCCAGCCTAAGAGTCCAGAAAAGGGCTCTTCCACCGGCTGCTTCACTGCCTGTCACCACCAGGCCAGCTCTGAGGAAACTGACTCAGACACCTTTAGAATCTCTTCTTTAATCTCTAATTTAAGAAATAAAGTGCAAGAGGTTTCTGGAGGTGGCGAGGGTTGGGGGAAACATGCAAAACTTAAAGGAGAATATTTGCATCAATACCCAGAAATGGAACAACAACCAAAAAAACAAAAAAAAAAAGTTTCCCTTTGTGCTTGGGTATCAGGAGGTGGAAGAGGAAGTTGCTAGTGGCTTAGCCAACCCAGTCCAATGAGTCACCCTCCTCCGGTGTCCCAAGCCACAGCCTCATGATCAGGACTCTATCCTCCCATTCCTAAAGAATGTCACAAGACCAGTCAGAAGCCAGGGCAAGCCAACAACCAGGGCTTTAAGCGACATGAGGAGGAAAAGAAGAGCTGTAAGAAAAGTGGGGGAGCCAGGGAGGAGCAGCATCTGGATAGAGGCAGCTGCTGGGCCAAGAAGAGTCCAGCGCCCATGCAATAGTGTGCCTGCTGGCTTTCCAGTTGTCTTCTCTTCTTTCCTTCCCCTCTCTGCTCTCCTTCCTCCTCCTCCCTTCTCCTCCCAGTCCTTCTTCAGAGCTCCAGTACAGTTCCAAAGTCAAGAGAAAAGGAATTCAACTCTGTAGTGGCTGGTTTTGTGTGTCAACTTGACACAGGCTAGAGTTATTGTTACCATTCTGTATAAACTCCACCCCCACAGATACCTGACAGCAGCCAGGTATGATCCTCCCCATGGTTACCTGGCAACGGCCAGGTAGGCCTGGTCCTATAAAAGGGGCTGCTTGCCCCTCCTCGATCTCTTACTACTGCCTCTCTCCCTTGCTTCTTGCCCCTTTATTCCCCTTCTCTCCCCATTCCTTTCCCCTCTCTCTCCACCTGGTCATGGCCATCTCCTACTTTTCTATTCTCTCCTTCTCTCTGCCTTTCTTTGGCTCTGCTACCCTCCTAACTCCCCTCCTCATGCCCTAAATAAACTCTATTCTACATCATATGTGTCTGGTCCCTCAGGGGGAAGGGATGCCTCCACATGGGCCCGCCTAGGCACTCCTTTCCCCAACACATCTCCAGAACACATTCTTATAGCTCTTTCTCTTTTTATGATCACAACAGTTATCACAGAGAAGGGAGCTTTAGTTGGGAAAGTGGCTCCATGAGATCCAGGTGTGGCGCATTTTCTCAGTTAGTGATCAAGGGGGTAGGGCCCCTTGTGGGTGGTGTCATCCCTGGGCTGGAAGTCTTGAGTTCAATAAGAGAGCAGGCTGAGCTAGCCAGGGGAAGCAAGCCAGTAAGAAACATTTCTCCATGGCCTTGCATCAGCTCCTGCTTCCTGACCTGCTTCAGTTCCAGTCCTGACTTCCTTTGAGGATGAACAGCAGTGTGGGAGTCAGCTGAATAAACCCTTTCCTCCCCAACTTGCTTCTTGGTCATGATGTTTGTGCAGGAATAGAAACCCTGACTAAGACAAACTCCAAAGGTCAGTGATTAGAATTGTTGCAAACTTTGGAACTTCTCAATGAAATACAAAGTGCAGTGCCCAGGCTTAAGATAGAAGCCAACCAAGAGAGCATTTGTAAGGAGACAGTTGTCTAAGTCCAGCCACCCCAGGGACAAGTTCTCCATCTGCTGGCAGGGTCCAGCTGAGTTCATGTTCCCAGGAACCAGCTCCTTTGTTGCCTTCTCAACTTCAGTTACAGGCCAAATATCTAGGGTAAGGCCTGACCACCAGGGCTCTGAGTCTAAGACCTTGAAGCTAGGTGGCCCAGATAAGACCTAATCACTAATTAATCACCAATGCTTTCTCCTGTCTTGTGACTGATAACCACCCCACCCCCACCCTTTCTAAGTCAGAGCAAAGACACAGTAGAGACTCCCAACCCCTTGTGTCAAAAATATGATTGTACAATGCCACAGGCCACCACACTGCACCTCTCTATGGTCTCATCCTTTAAATATGCAATGCAATTTCCCTTTAGGGACACAATCAGCTCTTGTCTTCAGTGACAATGCCATTGTCCCTGACTGACTGGTCAGTTTTTGCTGCCTAGTAGAAATAAAGTGCTTGCTTTGCTAAGCTCTTGTGATAAGCTGCTTGAGTCATTTTGGCTTTTCAGACCCCCAATACATTGAAGAAAGACTGGAAACAGAACAAACTCTGCCAACCATCATTTCAAAATTGATGGAAGGTCATCTCCAAGCCCGGAGTTATAGGCTAACCACATTTATTAGCCATCCCGAAGTGTCTGCACTGGATGGAGAGGCAGATAGGGAGGGGAGAAGAAAGGACAAATTATTTAAGGAGAGATGAGGTGTCAGAAATACAACAGTCAGGTTACACTGCTTCAAAACTAAAGTTCTCTCTGAAGAATCGAATCTGAATCTCAATGGATCCACCTTTAGAGTCCCCAGACATCCAAAGGAAATCTGGAAATCTTGTGAGGAAAGTGTTTGGTTTTGGACCCTGGGACAAGGGACTGAGGTATATTTTTTTACATATCAAAGCAGACCTGGCCTCTAGGTTCTCCCAGCATCCCTCAGTCCCTACCTGGCACACCCTGCCCCCATTTTTGCTCTCGTCCTCTTCCTTCTCTTCTCTGGCTGTGGCCCTCTCTTTCTCCTCCCTCCTCCTACCCATGGAGACTTTGCTGGTCTTCTTCCCTGGAGCCAGTGAACTTGTTCACCTAAGAGCAGCTTCGAAATAAACCTGCCTTTAATATATTCTATATCTGGCTTGAATTAGATCATTCCACTAGTGGTGATGAAATAGCCTATCAGAAAAGCATAAGTCTGCAGGATGAACATCCAAGGAGCACTTGAGAGAGGAGACTTTGTTGGAAATGGTATTTGACTGAAGCCGTTGAAGAATTCCTGAGTTCCTGATATAGATGATGAGGAAGAAGAAAGAGGAGGAAGAAAGGGTGAAGTACTGAGAGGTGAGGATGAAGAAAGTGAAGATGAGGAGGAATGGGAGGATGGAGAAGAGGAACGATAAGAAATAACACTGATGGGCTTCAGCCTTCTTTATACTTTTGTATTTTCCCGAATCCCTTGGAACAAGCTGCAGCCTCTGTTTCACCACCATAGCACTCAAGGCTGCTAGGTCTCAAACCTGGGACAAACTGACCGAGATACTTATTAATATATAAGAGCTGGCAATGGCCTCCAGCTTCTCCCAGCATTCCTCAGTTCCTACTGGTATTAGTCAGGGGTCTCTAGAGTCACAGAACTTATGGAATGTCTCTCTATTGAAGGAATTTATTGTGATGGCTTACATTCTGTAGTCCAACTAGCCCAACAATAGGAAGCTATGAATAGGAAATCTGAGAATCTAGTAGTTGCTCAGTCCCACAAGGCTAGTTGTTTCAGCTGGTCTTCTGTAGAAGTAGATTCCAAGGGATGTGCTAGCAAATAAGTGCAAGCAGGTAAAGAGTGAATCTTTCTTCTTCCAATGTCCTGATCTAGGCCTCCAGCAGAAGGTGTGGCCCAGATTAAAGGTGTGTACCACCTCACCTGGACCTGGGACTTGCTTTGTCTCCAGCTGACCTTGAACTCAGAGATCTCCTTGCTTCAATCTCCTGGGATTAAAAGGGAGTACTACCTTGCCTGGGCCTAAACTTTTCATGGCCTCTATGCCTCAAGATCTCCATGCCAAGATCCAGGTCAGAAACCTGTGTCTTCCAGCCTCAAGATCTGAATCACAGGTGAGCCCTCCAATTCTGGATCATAGTTCATTACAGATATAGTCAAGTTGACAACCAGGAAGAGCCATTACACTACCTGTTACAGGGTCCTCCTAGCTGGCACACACTGCCCCCTATAGTAATCTTCTCCAACCCAGGCACTGGGCTGGATTTTCCCTTCCCCAGCACCTCTGATTCCTCTATAACCCAGCCAGGTTGCCTACTCCAGTCCTTTTGCCCTTTGGCCTTCTGGCCTCTTGGTTGCAGGCTCTCCACTCTCCTCTCCCCATTCTCCTCACATGTTCTTGCTCAGTGTGCCAGTCATGTCCACTGTGGACCCATTTCGATGCCCATTTTCTCCCTCATATCTGCAGCAAACCTCCTCCACACCTAGGAACAACCTTGTCACTTTCTACCTCTGTTTCTCCTTCAATGGCCCTGTCTTTTGGGTCTCACTGCCCTTCTCAAGGGTTATTGACTTCCTTTGTTGAGATATACACTGAACAAAATACTGTGGAGAAAGGACCTTCACACTTGTCTTTACAAATGCATTTTTATCCTTTGCTGCTTTAGGGCAGAACCTGGATAGAATCAACACCTCTTGGCTCTGGCCATGTGGGTGGGGGGTGGCCTCAGAGGGGCAGAAGGCTCTGCTGTCTTGCTCTGTTGGAAACAGGAGGGTGTTGGGCCCCTGTGTAGTGGAGCCTAGCGTCAGCCCCACAGGATCTCCAGTTCCCCACACTCCAAAAGGCAGTCCAAATAACTTGTGAAGCCAGTGTCTATCTGCCAGAAGGAGTCGTTTACCTTCTGTCAACAGGGACTCATGGCTCTCTCTCCAAGAAACAAGTACCTGAGGCACCCATCAGCACAGCAAGGCCCCTGCTAGCCTCCAGGCTCCCTCAGTCCCTACTCACTAGCACTTTTTAAAAAAAGATTTTATTTATACCGGGCAGCAGTGATGCTCACCTTTAATCCTAGCACTTGAGAGGCAGAGGCAGGTGGATTTCTGAGTTCGAGGCCAGCCTGGTCTACAGAGTGAGTTCCAGGACAGCCAGGGCTACACAGAGAAACCCTGTCTCAAAACAAAACAAAACAAGACAAAAAAAAAGATTTTATTTATTTTATGTATGTGAGTACACTGTCGCTATCTTCAGACACACCACAAGAGGGCATCAGATCCCATTACAGATGGTTGTGAGCCACCATGCAGTTGCTGGGAATTGAACTCAGGACCTCTGGAAGAGTACAGTCAGCACTTTTAACCACTGAGCCATCTCTCCAGCCCTCACCAGCACTTCTTTAAACATCTCAAAGCCCCAGCCCAGTCTCCTGGCCTTTTCTCCCCCAGCTGCTGTGTCTTCATGTGACCCAGCTATTCTCACCATGGTCTGTCCCTTGCTCTTCTCCCCTCCCCCGCACACAGCCTCAGCCATGTCCGACCTGCTGGCTATGTTCAGTCTACTTCTTTCTCTCTCTGCTCTGGACTATCCAGATGGCTTTGGCTGTTCTCTCTCTCTCTCTCTCTCTCTCTCTCTCTCTCTCTCTCTCTCTCTCCCTCTCCCTCTCCCTCTCTCAATAAAATCTTAATCTTCCCATGTAGAACAGTCATGTAGGCAGTTTCTTTATTGCTGCCTCCCACATACACACATATATCTGGTGCCAAAACCCTCAGATACACATGGAGCTACAGTTTCCCCACTTCATTCTATGTACATTAAACCCAAAGGTTACATTGTGTCTGTAGGTAGGTTAGCATTTACCAATACCTGACTGTCTACTTTCTCCTGTTTAGTAAAAGGGACTGCTTTTAAAAAACGAGTTAATAAGCTCAACATCGGGTAGGTCCCAGATGTTTGGAGAGTTATTTTGGAAACACACTTTCTTCTTTGACATGATTAATTGCAGTCTTAGATGTACATCCCTACAGTGTAAGGTGACACTGTGGATATGTGCATGTGTATGTGAGTTAGTGTGTCTGCTCCTGTGCGTGTTATGCACATGCTTGTGTATGCATGGACATGTGGGAGTGTGTGCATGTGCTCTAGAGTGTGTGTTTGTGTGTGTGTGTGTGTGTGTGCATGTGCATGTGCATGTATGTGCACGCACCCTGAGGGGGGGTGCACGTGTGTGCTACTGAGTTTAATATGCAAAAATTTTATGTACAATACTTATATCTATCATCAATGGGGAAATTTCCTTGGTTATATTTCTTCATTGTGTCTTTATGTTTTAGTATTAAGATAATGCTAACTTCTTAGAGTAAATTTCTAATTTTGGTTCTAATTTATGATATGGTTTAGTGAGCTTTGGTGTTAACTTTCATATATATATATATATATATATATATATATATATATATATATATATATATATATATTTAGAAGAGTTTGAAAATGAACCTCTCTGTTCCTGGGATTTTTCTCTGATGGACTACATCATCATTGTTGTCGTCGTCATCATCATCTTCATCATCGCCGTCGTTGTTGCTGTTGCTGCTGGTACTTCCATCTTATTGCTTATGGTCGGTATATTTAAGGTGTTTGCATCCTCTTGGTTCAATTTTAGCTGGAACTTACCTTTCCCAGTTTTATAGACTATAATTTTTCAGTGGATTCTCATTACTATATCTTTCACTGGACTCTATGTTCAACCCTGCTTTCTTTTTTTTGAAAGAGGTTCTCACTATGTAACCCTGGAACCCTCACTCCTTGTAGCCCAGGTTGGACTCACACTCACAGAGATCTACCTCCTCTGCTTCTGCCTCCTGAGTGCTGGGATTGAAGGCCTGCATCACTTTGCCTGACTTTGACCTCCCCCTTTATCTCTGATTTTCCTTCTCCATATTTTGATTACATTGTCGAGTGGTAGGGCTATTCTGTTTTATTGTTGTTGTTGTTTATTTACTTCATTTTTGAGATTATAATTACAGTTTATACAAATTATAATTACATCTCCCCCTCCTTTCCTCCCTCCAAATACTCCCATATACTTCTTCTTGCTCCCTTTCAAATTCATGGCCTTTTTTTTTTGCATTAATTTTTGTTACATATATTGTGTGTATATACAGATATATTCCTAAGTATCCCTGTTCAGTCTGTATAATATTACTTGTATGTGTGTTTTCAGGCCTGACCTCTTTGTGTTGGTAGCTAGTTGATATGCTTCTCCCTAGGAAAGACTATTTCTCTTCCCTGCAACTCTCTTAAGTTGCCTGTCGTTTTGTTCTTTTTGGAGGTTTGAGGTCTTTACGTTTTCTGTTTATTTCAAGAAGCAATGAACTGCTTGGTCGATTCTTTGTGATATTCTTTTAGTGTCTACTTCATAAATGGCTGCCCTGCTCTTCCTTATCTCTCATCACCTACTGCTTCTCAGTTTGAATGTTCTTTTCCTTGAGCTGCATCTTGAGATTATTGATTTGAGATCTTTGACTTTTAACATGAGCATTCACAGCTATAAACATTCCCCTTAAATCTGCCATGGTCACACCCCACATGTTCTGGTAGGCCATATTTTCATTTGATTCTACGGACTTTTAATTTTCTCTCTGATTTACTTTTTCTTTTTAAATAATTTATTTATTTTTATTTTATGTGCATTGGTATTCTGTCTGCATGTATGTCTGTGGAGGGTGTCAGATCTCCAAGTGACAGACAGTTGTCATCTGGGAAATGAACCAGGGTCCTTTGGAAATGCTGCCAGTACTCTTAACAACTAAGCCATCTTTCCAGACCCTGTCTCTGATTTTTTTTTTTAATAACTGACAAGTCATTTAGGTATGTATTATTCAGTTTTTATGCATGTGCAGAGTTTCCATATAAATTTAGGTAAGTATAAAAGGAAGAGTAAAATAAGACAAAAATTAATACAAAAACAAATTCTATGAACTGTGTACTTGTAGAGAGCTGTCTGAACCTCGCCCTAAAGATGGCGATGGCTGGCCGAGAGCTCTGAGATAAACAACACCTGATTTGGCTTGTAGCTGTGCTTCTGAGTGGCATGATCTTCCCTGGCCTATGGGTAGATAACACGTGGCATGAGTTCATGGGCTCCTACTAGGATATAAGCTGTGCCAGAGTAGGGATCTCAGGCTCACCTCCACACAATGCTGGTGTAAAGTATCCTGAGTAAACCGCTAAGAGAAGGAACCGGTTGTGTCATGTCTTAATTCCTGCTGGTCAGGCTAGGGCACGCCACATGTACTTATTTTATTTTACTTTATGTTTGTGGAGCGCTGTTGCCATGCCTTAAAGATGGCGCTGGCCGAGCTGGAGCCGTTGGAGTAAACAAGTCCTTATTTGGACCCGGGGGCGTGCCCACCAGTGGCCTGATTCTACGTCAATGCCTAGTAGCCTATGACTGTGTGAAGTGTGGTATGGGCTCATGGGCGGTCCTACGAAAGGTATATAGTCAGACTCCTGTTGGGGCTCGGGGCCACTCTGCTGTAACCATTAAGCAAGACATTCCTGAGTAAACTGTTGCTGGAAGGACGTGGTGTGCTGGTCCTTCTTCCCTGTCGGTCAGGGTCGTCGGCACCGCGCATATGTTACTATCTTATTTTATTTTATTTTGAGAGAGGATCTCATTATGTTGCTCTGGCTAGCCTGGAACTTGCTATGTATACCAGGCGGTCTCAATCACACTCAATTTTAAAAAGAGACTCACTATGGGCAGTGGGTGCTGGGGCAGCTTCCTCCTGCAACCTTGAAAGCTGGAGACTTCAGGTATTTCGTGGAGGGTGGCAGAATTTGACAAGCTCATGAACTCACCCCTTTCCTGTGATTTACGCTGAGGTTGCCTCTGTACTGAACAGATCTCAGCCTTCTCCAGTGCACACATTACTAGTTTCCCTTTTTGTCTACCCTCGCCCTCTGTTGGCCACATCCATATTTGTACTCTGTGGGCTGGGCAGACTCATCCTTCTGAGCTCTTCAGATCAGGTCCACTCGGGTGGCAAATGATCCTCCTGGGGAT
This sequence comes from Montemys delectorum, assembly GCA_019843815.1. Taxonomy (NCBI): domain Eukaryota; kingdom Metazoa; phylum Chordata; class Mammalia; order Rodentia; family Muridae; genus Montemys; species Montemys delectorum. The sequence continues at coordinate 15,964 of JADRCD010171566.1, forward strand.
GACTCTGAGGTGTTTAAGAGCGTGAGCAGAAACCACAGGACTGTAATCAATGTAGGCAGAGCACCTGTCCTCACTCTTCAGCATTAATCTCCCTACTATAGAAGCAGCAGTGAGAATACTGTACACCTTTGGAACATCAATGTCCTAAAGCTCTATAGCAGTAAATGATGGGCTCGTGACTCTAGAATTGTATACAAATGCCTCAGGCTCACAGCTATCAAATTCTGAGATAATCATGGTGGATAAGATTTGTTCCCAGTCATCGAGTCATAGCTCTTAGGCACTTCCCAGTCTGAACCCAGGTTTTGTCAGCTGTACTTTATTGGTTAGTGTCTGGCCTTCCTGGTCTCCATGGCTGTTTCTCTGGAAGTTTCCTCACCCAGAGGCTGTGATAGGCAACACTGAGACTCCCTGACCTGTGAATGTTTCCTGATATGCAACCTGAACAAGAGCTCAGCTTTTACTAATAGATTTTCAAGCCAATGCTTGAAATGCTCGCCATTGCCCATCTTTCTTTCTTTCTTTTTTAAAGAATCATTTATTTATTTTTATGTATGTAAATACACTGTAGCTGTCTTCAGACATGCCAGAAGAGGGCACCAGATCCCATTACAGATGGTTGTGAGCCACCATGTGCTTGCTGGGAATTGTACTCAGGACCTCTGGAAGAGCAGTTAGTGATCTTAGCCGCTGAGCCATCTCTCCAGTCCGCCATTGCCCATCTTTCATCCACTGGAGGAACTTCTGTCTCCACATAGCCTGCAAATGGATTTGAGGCTTGTGAGGGCTGTCTGTAAGCACCCCACTTACTTACCAGGCCAAGGTCAGCTAGTACGGTCTCAAGGAATTAAACCAGGCCCATTGGAGGGGACACAATATGATGGAGGCTGTGACAATGTTATCGAGATCAGTCAGGCTTTTTATTAGAAACAGAATATAATGGCAATTGCCAGGATCAATATAGTTGTTGTTGCCAGGATACAATGATGATTGCAAACATTACAGGTTACACAGATTGGTCTCTAAGACTAATTGTCCTGTCAAGTTTCTGTGCTTCATTGACTACTAAAGGAACACACCAGAGAAACACAAAGTGACCTGCATGCTTCACTGCCTGAGGGAGTGCATCAGTCTCTCAGGAACAGGAAGACACATTGTGCCTCAGGAGCCAAGGACTCCAAATGAAAAACCTATGACACATGCCTCTCACATTCAGCTAGGTCAGGCCAACTCCATGGCTGCCTGTAATTCCCAAGTTTTGGCTTTTTTTTCTTTTTTGTTTTTTGATGTTGGTAGTGGTGTTTTTATTTTATTCAGGTTTTTTTTTCTTTTGGTTTTTGGTTTTTCCAGACAGTTTCTCTGTATAGCCCTGGCTGTCCTGGAACTCACTCTGTAGACCAGGCTGGCCTTGAACTCAGAAATCTGCCTGCCTCTGCTTCCCAAGTGCTGGGATTAAAGGCTTGCACCACTGGTTTTTAATTTTAGGCTATGCAAGACAATCCTCAAAGCAGACATGGAGCAGCAAATGAATACTAAGGCTATAATGCTTCCCAGCAAAACTAACAAAAAGCTTCTCAGAGACATCACTATGAAACAGAGTTTAGAAGGCCAATTAGAAACAGAAATATAATGACTAAATACATTTGGCCACGTTTTCTGCAGCAATGGAAGAAAGTAATCCATCTAACTTTGAATGCCAAATGGTTTGTATTGCATCCTGCAAGGCCTGAACATACTCAAATTATCATGTGACTATCTTAGCTTGGGGAATAATAAGATTAGCTGTGGGGGTACCTACAAGATCTCAGAGTCATTGACATGAATAGGAATAGTATTCTTTTCCCAGTTAATAAATTAAGCACAAGAGGACTAGACACATAAGCACAGCTTATGTTATATTATGTTACGTCATAACATAATATAATCATAATCATGTCATGTCATGATTCAGCAGGAACAGATGCACTTAACAATGACACATAGTAAGAAACAGCAGTTCAGCAGGCACACCTAAGACTTCATCAAATCTTTCTCCTCAGTCACTAGTTTCTTCCTCAGAGTCATTGTTGGTAGAGAGACCCTGCTCTTCATGACACCACAGCCCCTTCACCCAGTCTCCTCCTTTTCTTCAGGTGTAGCCTCCGCAGATGCCTTAGAAGTTCTTCATTCAACTTCCACTGGTCTAGTCAGTCTTTCAGCTGTCCACACCAACTTTTTAGCAGCCTGAGGGAAAAACACAAAGATAGCTGTGGCTTCAATGAATTTCGGGAACCCAGTGATTTGGTTGGCCAGGCATAGCATCTCTCCAATGGACCATGAGCCTGAATTTCTCTGGAGGGGTTCTGCATCAGTGAGGCCATCCTTACCCAAACGTAAAGTATATACAATAGAAGATAAAATATTGTGACACATAGCTATATAACCTTTCTCTCTCTCCTTTATTTTTAAATAAAGTTTAAGCTGATCTTTAGCTCTTTCCTAAAAGATGAGTTCTGGGGCTTATGTGGGATGCCTGGGATATAGGTTAGGCCAAACTCTTAGTAAATTGTTGAAAAGGCTTGGCAATGTATGCAGGAGCATCGTCTGCTTTTAATATTTTTCAGGGATCTAAAACAGGAAAACCTCTGAGTAAAAACATAAAAATATTCTTCACTGCTTTTCCTGAAAGGGGAACAGCAAAAATGAGCACCGACATATTTCAGCTTCCCTAAGCTAGGGACATAAGTAACAGCCGTGGGCCAAATGTGATTTGTCAGCAATTCTTGGGAAGTCCAAGGGCAAGGGGTGGCCCTATTTTGGGGGGATGGTGTCCTTTTTTGTCATGAGCCAAAGCCCGCTGTCCTGAGTTGGGGTGTTTTCTAATATGCTACCATGTGTTGGGCTAGTTGAGCCTTTTGTAGGTATACTCAGTTTCCCATGGCTGCCAGAAAGTTTAAAACGTTAATAGAGTGTCTTTCGTGTCTAACTCTGCAGGTCTACAAATAAAGAGACTATGTCCTGAAATAAATGGCTGTTCTTTATAACCAAGGACTCTCCATATACGTGGACTGCAGTTGTTGGTGGGACCAACCAGCATGATCAAAGTACAAATCAGGCTTGGAGAAATACACTGCTCACAGAACAGCCTCAAATGCACATTACAGGCAGTTCTTCATTAACTTATTCCTTATGTATATAGTATTCTTCCTGCATGTATACCTGCATGCCAGAATTGGGCATCAGTCCCTAGTATTGATGGTTATGAGGCACGATGTGGTTGCTGGGACCTGAACTCAGGACCTCAGGACCTTGGCTGGTTTTGTGCATCAACTTGACACAAGCTAGAATTATCACAGAGAACGGACCTTCCCTTGAGGCAATGCCTCTATGAGCTCCAGCTGTAGGACATTTTCTCAATTTTGCAATTAGTGATCAAGAGTGGGAGGGCCCATTGTGGGTGGTGCCATCCCTGGGCTGGTAGTGCTGGGTTCTATAAGAAAGCAAGCTGAGCAAGCCAGGGGAAGCGAGTCAGTAAGTAACATCCGTTCATAGCCTCTGCATCAGCTCCTGCTTCCTGATCTGCTTGGATTCCTGTGGTGATAAAGAGCAATGTGGATGTGTAAGCTGAATAAACCTATTTTTTCCCCAACTTGCTTCTTGGTCATGATATTTTATGCAGGAATAGAAAGAAACCCTGACAGAGACAGCATCCCACGCTCTTAAACTCTGAGCTCTCTCTCCAGCCCAATAGGGAGTTTTTGAAGACAATAGAAGAAAACTACATCCTTGTGGCATTTGCAGGAGAAAATAAAGCAAGCAAACAGTTTAACAAGAACCAAAAATATACAGTTAGCTGAAGCATTTCCACCTCGTGTTTCTAGAACATGATTGGGGGCTTTCCCAAGTCATGGGGCTTTCCAGGGCAGGAGTAGAAAGGGTGTGTGTGTGGGCCACGGTCAGTTTCCGTTTAAACCAAGATGACTTCAGCTGAGACAAAAATGGAGGAACCTTTGTCCTGTTACACTATCACCAATATTCAAGACTTGTTTGGGAGGCACTAGCTAAAGAGCAGCTTCCACCATGTCAGAAATAATACATTGAAAGTCAAACATGGATTATGACTTAGGATATGGTGAAATGCAAAAGAAAACATCCATTAAGTCAAGGACGCTGAACCACAGTTTCAATAGGTAAAAACTAAAATAGTAGAGGTATTTGGGATTGCTGAGTGTAGAGGAATCTCGCCTTCATGACTTGCCCTTAGGTCCCGAGGCAATCCATACTCCACCACAGCTTATGATAGTAGAAGTATCGAGATGTTCCATGTAGATGGTGAGGTGACCCAAGGTCAAACTATAAGACACTCAGGTCTCTGGCGAGCTTTTGGTTTAAGAAGGCATACACATGTCTGGTGCACTCAGGGGGTAGAGAATGGCATTGGATCCTATGGAACTGGAGTTACAGACAGTCATAAACTGTCATGTGGGTACTGGGACTTGAACCTAGGCTCTCTAGAAGAGCAGCCAATGCTTCTAATCTCTGAGCCATCACTCCAGTCCCATTATGAGTGTCTTTTGACTAAATAAACAGCCAGTAAAATGTTAATTATGTACCATGGAGTCTCTATGCCGCAGAATTATGGATCTCCTTGAGGGACTATTTCTACAGCAAAATTTGAGGTATGGTTCTTTACCACCTTTGGATATAGAACACTTGTGGAAGGAAGGCTCCACTCCAGGAAACTAAAAGGTCTCCTTCTAACAAAATTGTAGAACATAAGAGAAACCTAAAAGATGAGAGAAAGTTTCCAAGTTTTCCTGTTCACAGTTCAGTGAACTTTCGCAGGTTCCATTCAACATCAGTTTTTACAATTTCAAGCAGGGAGCTGAACTGGGTTCAGTAGGCAGAGGGAGGATGACTGCATATTTAAAAGGAAAGTATCATTTTACCCAAGACAATAGGCCTCAAGTTGCTTAAGAGACTGTGTTGGTTTGAATATGCTTGGCCCAGGGAGTGGCAGTATGTGGAGGTGAGGCCTTGTTGGAGGAAGTGTGTCAGTGTGCGTCTGAGATTTAGGACCCTCATCATAGCTGCCTGGAAGCCAGTCTTCTCCTAGAGGCCTTCAAATGAAGATGTAGAACTCTCAGCTCCTCCTGGACCATGCCTGCCTGGACACTGCCAAGCTCTCACCTTATGATCATGGACTGAACCTCTGAACCTGTAAGCCAGCCCCAAATGTTGTCCTTATAAGAGTTGCCTTGGTCATGGTGTCTGTTCACAACAGTAACACCCTAACTAAGACAGTGGCTTCAAGCAGAAACAGCAATGCTGGAGCAACCACAATCCTCATCCTCAAGCTCTATTCCAGAGTCCTAGTAACAGAAACAGTGTGTACTGGCATACACCCACACATGGAGACCAGGGGAATAAAGCAGAGGTCCCAGAAATAACCCACAGAGTTACAGCCACCTAAGCTCTGACAATGCCATAGACAGACAGACAGATAAACAAACAAACCCAGATATTGGTACATTCAGGAAGCCAGCCTCAACCAAGATGCAGAGGCCAGCCTGGTGTACAGAGCAAGTTACAGAACAGCTTGTCTCCAAAAATCAAAAAGAAAAAAACAAAAATGGAAGAGAAGACAAGAGGAAGGAGAGGAAGAGGAGGAGGGGGGAGAGGAGGAAGAGGAGAAGCAGCAGCCTCTTTAATAAGTGATATTGGGATTTCCACATACAGGATAACAGCACTAGATCTGTATCTTTTACCCTGTTTAAAACAAACAAAAGAAAAAACTAAAAGAAAGCCATTTCAGCCGGGTGGTGGTGTCGAATGCCTTTTATCTCAGCAGAGGCAGGCAGATTTCTGAGTTCAAGGCCAGCCTGGTCTACAGAGTGAGTTCCAGGACAGCCAGGGCTACACAGAGGAACCCTGTCTCGAAAAACCAAAAAAGTCATTTCAAAAATGGTTCAAAGCCTTAATATTAAGACACAAAAGGGCGCACAGCGGTTTGGCCATTCATTGGAGGAGCTTCTCGTTCTGCTCAGCGACCACAGCTCTCAGCGCTGTGTCGGTCGCAGCAAGGGCCCCAGACTTCAGCTTTGGGTGAGAGAAGATGGCCCGAACCAAGCAGACCGCTAGGAAGTTCACCGAGGGGACCACCCCCCCAAGCAGCTGGCCACCAAGGCGGCTCGGAAAAGCGCGCCCTCTGCCAGCGGGGTGAGGAAACCTCACCGCTACAGGCCGGGAACCGTGGCTCTAAGAGAGATCCATCGTTACCAGAAATCGACTGAGCTGCTCATCCGGAAGCTGCCATTCCAGAGGTTGGTGAGGGAGATCGCCCAGGATTTCAAAACCGACTTGAGGTTTCAAAGTGCAGCCATCGGTGCCCTTCAGGAGGCTAGCGAAGCATTACCTGGTGGGGTCGTTTGAAGATACCAATCTGTGTGCCATCCACGCCAAGAGAGTCACCATCATGCCCAAAGACATCCAGTTGACTCACTGGATACGGGGGAGGTGGGGGAGCTTAAGTTGAGGCGGTTTTTATGACATTTTGTAGTAAATTCTGTAAAATACTTTGGTTTAATTTGTGACTTTTTTTGTAAGAAATTGTTTATAATATGTTACATTTGTACTTAAGTCATTCCATCTTTCACTCAGGTTGAATGGGGAGAGTGACTGCTCACAGACCTCAGTGAGGTGAGCACTGTGGCTCAGGAGTGACAAGTTGCTAATATGCAGAAGGGGGATGGGTGATACTTCTTGCTTCTCATGATGCATGTTTCTATATGTTGATGACTTGTTGGGTAGCTATTAAGGTACTAGAATTGATAAATGTGTACAGGGTCCTTTTGCAATAAAACTAGTTATGACTTGATCCAAGTGTTTGACCATACATCACTGCAATAGAATGTGGGCTTTTTCAAAGGTTGAAGATACAAGTTTTAGCCACAATGTAACAGTTTCCTTTAAGAAGAAAAAAAAAAGTAAACCTGGCAGCTATAGAATACACTATGTGCATTTATAATAGCTATTTTATATATTGTAGTAGTCAACATTTTTAAATTAAATGTTTTACATTCACAAGTGGTGGGGAGTCTTATCATTAAGGTGTGTGTAATTTAGTCCAGTTGGTATTTCCTGACTAGACTGCATTTATTTTTAACAAAGTAGAAAAATGCTATGTGTATTAAACCTTGCATAAGTCCTCATTCTACTACATGTTCACTAACCCCTGACCCACTGGCTGGTAACACAACACTAATGGGGATTTTATTGATAAGGGCTCTAGAGTAAAATAACAAGCTATTCACTCCAGCATCATCTATCACTAATCTAGTTAGTGCAGCTTTTCATTGTATTTGGTCTTATGCCTAGATTGAGTTTGGTTTTGTTTGTTTTTAATCTTTAAGGGGAAAAACTGTACAAGGTTTGTCTTTTCCTTGTAGAGTTTATAATAAACATGGGAGTAAGAATACAGCTTCAAGTTACTGGACCTCTGCCAATGAAGATAGGTTAAGTTACACCTAGTTACTATCCTGGCCAAAAAAAAATCCCTTTTATAGAGATGCCCTTCAAGTGGTTTTTAAAAGTAGCCTATTGAAGTTTTTAGGTCAATTATGTACAAATTACGTACAAGAACAAATCATCCAATCCAGTTAATAAGTGAGCTAATCAACCACATAGATTTCTCAGACAGAGAAATGTGAATGACTGATATGCTTGATCATCATGGAAACGAAAATTAAAACTGCTTTGAGATTGCATCTCAGCCCTGTCAGAATGGCCACTGATAACCATGCAACAGTTTAGTGAAGTCTCTGAGATCTGAGGAAGAAAGTGGTGTCTAATTCTGTGTAGAAGCTGCCTGCCTAAGCATGGGACTGAGTTAGGAGCTGATAAGCACAGAGAGGAAGTGGGACAGTTCTGTGGCTCATGGAGAGATGGATGGATAGATAGGTAGATAGATAGATTTATTGATAGATAGCTAGATTGATTGATAGATACACACATGCACACATACAAACATACATATGTAATAGTACACAAATACATGCATGCATACATATATAATAATAGATACATACATGTGCACAAACATGTATGTATACATATATGTGTGTGTATACATGTGTATACACATATTACATATGTGTAATATACATATGTATGTATAATACTAGATTGATTGATTGACAGATATATACATATATAAATAGTAGATACATAAGTATATGCATGCATATATAATCAATACATACATACATGTATACATAGATTGATAGATAGATAGATAGATTAAAAAATATAACAAACACAAAATAATTAACACTAACTTCCCTTTCTCTCTTGTTGACTTAGTATGTATCTTAGTTAGGGTCTTATTGCTGTGAAGAGACATGACCAAGGCAACTTTTATAAAGAAAAACATTTAATTGGGGCTGGCCTACGGTTTCAGAGGTTCAGTTCATTATTGTCTGGTGGGAAGCATGGCAGTGTGCAGGCAGGCATCATGCTGGAGAAGCAGAGAGTTTTACATCCATATCAAGGGCAGCAGGAGGAGATAGTGAGCCACTAGACCTGAATCAAACTTCTGAGACCTCAAAGCCTACCCCCTAGTGATGCACTTCCTCCACCAAGGCCACACCTCCAATAATGCCACTCTCCAGGAGCCCACAGGGGCCATTGTAGGTCACACAAACACAGTAAGTATATGCTTAGTTGTGCTTAGTGGCAACTCTGGGGCTCCCACTTCCTGGGTTTAACTTGTCACAGCTGAGTTACATGCTCCTTCCCGAAAGATGCAGAAGCATTGCAATACTTTCCCTTCCTTCTTCGTGTTGTTATTTTCACAAAATCTTAAACACTTATCTTTAATCATGCACGCATTGTGTATGCATGTATGTATGTGCCCATGTGTGTAACTGTAACTATTTATGCCCACCCTTGCTCTCAACAAGGATACAGAGCTTGGGGCACTGCAGCTAGGCAGATTCTCAGTTATTCTAACCCGACAACACTGGCCTGCCCTACATCTCACTGTAAGGGTCTGAAAATTGCTGAAGGAAGACCCCAGACTCAGCTAGGATTCAAAGACAAAGAGTATTTACTCTGCAGAAACATCTAGCATGCAAGAGTTTCCACTCTTTCCAAATAGCAGTACCCATAGAAACATTCTTTTAACAGGACCGCTTCATTGCTTCTGAGATAACAGCAGAATCCTAAAACTTAGGGCACACTCCAACGGGTTACAGAAACCATTCACTGAAGGTCCTGAGGACCCCAAGTGCTAAATAGGAGCTAAGATATTGATTGAGTTGGTCAAAACTTCAAGGATGGCTTAGTTATAATCTAAAACCTTTCCATGACCCTGCAAGCTAGTAACAAATGGTGAAAGTTATGGCAGAAAAAAAAAAAAAGAAAGAAAGTTACGGCAGGTAATTGCTCCTAGTGTATATGCACATAGGCATTCTCTGTTATAACCTCTTGTTCAATTTATGATCTTATTTATGTACAGAGCTGCAGTGAGTTTTTTCACCATGTGAATACTGCTCTGAGAGTCTTCCAAGTACTGAGAACAAAGGGCTGGGATATGTCCCCTCCTCTTTTCTCCCCTTCAATTTAGAGAAAAACAACTCCCTACAGAAGCTTGGCCTAGCCTCCCTCTGTGTCACTTTGAGGTGCTAACCCAATGCTAGCAAATGGTCTAAATGATCCACGGCTTAGTTTCTGAATGGGATATGAAAAACGAACCCCTCACTCACCACATGGCTCACCACCTGTCTATCTTAGTCTCATCCTGGCACTGGCTTCTTCATCTTCCTGTGGCTGGCACTCTGGCCTCTGGTTCCCACCTGAGACCCTCTCTTTTTGCCCAGAAGTCCCACCTTTACTCTCCAGCCCAGCTATTGGCCATTCAGCTCTTTATTTGACCAATCAGGAAGTGATGAAGAACACTGTTCATAAAATACTAGGACATGATATGCTAAATAATAATGACAATACCAGAGTTGGATGTAATCCATCTCTGCTAGGACGGAAATTAGCATTTGAATAACACAAGGATAGTCTTTCTGTGTGGTGCACAAAAACTTGACTCCAACTCTGGGAGGGTTCTTGTACCTAACAGCAGGTGCTCACCAAGGCAAGAGGCATTGACTCCCTTGTCCTGGAGTTATTGAGCCTGAGAACCACAAGTGGGTGCTGGGAGTCAAACCTAGGTCCTCCAGAAGAGCATGCTCTGAGTCCATAAGCCATCTTCCCAGCCCCCTGTAATTATCACAGTTTTGCACGTCTACATTTTATAAGCACCATAATGTAGTTGTATCTTTATCTTTTCAGTAATTTTTGAACACTGAGTAAGACTAATTATCTTTCAATATTCACATAATTACTCCTGTTGTATAGGCTTTACTCATGTGATTCCAAGTGTTACTCTGGTACAAATTTCCATCAGTCTTTAACATTTCATGTGACAAAGGTCTCCTGGTGACAAAGCCTTTGCTGAATTGTTTTGTTTCACAAAAAAAAAAAAAAAAAAGACATCATTATTTTCTATCCACTAGGTGAAGTGTGTGTGTGTGTGTGTGTGTGTGTGTGTGTGTGTGTGTGTGTTCTGAATTCTAGGTTGACAGTATTTTTCTTTCAACACTGTACAATCTGGAAAAATAAGAATTTTAAGGAAAAATGACTGCAGTGGTATGAAAATATACTGAAATAGGACGTTTGGAACCATGGAAAAATAGGTTTGAGCTAGATACATATCCTGACACCATTAATCGTGTTAAGCATGTGTAATAAGTGTACAAAGTAGGCACACACAACAGATGAAGATCTGCAAGTATCAGGGGTTAACAGTGGTTAGTTCTCAACTCTGAGCTCAGGAGGTGAGATCCTCACCAAAGCTTCACTCTAGCTCTCCCTTCCCCTCGACTAGCACGAATCTGTGCTCCTTCCCCAGGGCTTTCCACAGCACAGAACGCCTTCAGGCTGAGAAGGCTCTAAGTCACTGCAGTGAGGAGGTCCGCCCACAGCCAAGGATGGGGGCTTAGCTGGAAAAGGGCAGCTAGACAGTCCGATCCATCAAAAACCAACAGTGAGCTCAACCTGGCAGCGAGCCTGCAAGCAGGCCAGAAAATCCGAACAGTTTCGTTTTCCCCCAAAACAAGTAACCCAATAGCTAGAAGGATTGAGCCAGTTCGCTGTGACCACTGCTAGCCAAACCCACGCTGGAACAGGGGCTGCTCCTCTTGGCCTCAAAGGCCTGTGACCAACCCACAAGCGCAACACCATCCGGCTACTCACCAGAAGAATCGGGCCCGGAGGCTGAGTTCTGGAAGGAAAGAGAGTCTTAATTACATTCTTGTCTGTTTCCAAATTCTGCTTTCTGAGGCGGCCAGGGGAAGGAGATCGAGAGAACTCCTCAGAGTTTTTTCCGCACAAATTGGAAGCGGTGAGTGAGGGCCCTGGTGCCACGTTTGAGGGGGCCAGGGACAGACGGGAGGCGGCGCCAGAGAGAAGGGCCTGGAGAAGAGCTTATCTCCTTTTGAATACGTTTTATCCTTTCTTGTATAATTCGTATGGGTAGATTCCATAAATAGATTGATTAGTTGGTAAACAGATACAGACAGATGGGTCCGTGACCGAACACTAGGATATAGGAGGAACGAGGAGGAAGGAGGAAGAAAGAAGTGGGGAGATAGCGGAGACCAGAAGAAACACCAAGAACAATCCGAAATCCCAATATAGCTAAGGTTCAGAATTATTAAAGTTTAGTTTATTAAGCACATTCTGAGTTTCAAGCTCCTGGGTGATCTCTCCCCGCGGTTCGGAGAGGGCGGGTGCGGAGCCAACCAGTGGAAAGGAAAGGCGGGAATTCAAAGCCGCCTTCGCGCGTGCCCGGGGATCTGGAGTGCGCGCTGGGATCCGGAGCGCAGCGGACCTGGACGTCCGGGCTCCGATTCTTCGCGAGGTGCTTAGAGACCCTCAGCTCCCCTCCACCCTCACCGAGGTCTAGCCCACCAAATCCGGGACCCGGTGGCCTGAGCAGCCCAGAAGCCAAGGAGACATCCGTGTGTCTCTCCTGCCTGAAGGCCCGGATATTTTATCAGACTCAGCGACTAGTTCCTTTTAAAAGTAGGTGCTGAGGACTCGAGGGGCATGAAGGTGAAAAGGGATGATCCGGGTGGGTGAGAGCCTGACCAGCCTGGCACTGGGAGAAAGGGGACACAGAGGGGCGGAGGGATAGGGGAGGGAGTCTGTGTCTGTCTCTGTCTCTTTTGCTTACCCTGGTGCACTTGCACTCCGAGCTCTCAACAGGAAGTCTCTGAGCTGGCAGAATCTGTTACTCTTAGCAGGTGCAAGTTAGAGTGCAAGCTCCAGGTCCCAAGGTGCAGTTTTAAAATTACAATGTTGAAAGGGATTCTGTAGATGCGACTAAGCAATCCCTCCCTCTAAGATACTATCTTTAACTGAGGAAGGAGCCAAGAGGTAGAAATAGAATTGTTACTATCTAACAATTCTAGGGTTTATAACCTAGAAGCTATTGGAAAAAAGCCAAATACCCCTGTGATTTCAGTTTCCCAAATATCACACGTTCTACAGCCTATTTCTTTTCTGACCCGGTTCTGCCCCAAGATGACCAGTGCCAAACTTGTTTTGCAAAGTGTACTGCCCCAGCCCATCTAGAGTTTAATGTGTTCCACTCTGACTTTCGACACACATTCCTCAGAGGCCTAATCTTTTACCAACTGTTTATATGTAAGAGAGACAGGATCACCTGTCTGCAATTCCTCACAGAATGGTGCCATGACTATAGACCAATTGTCCCACAAGGCCCTACAATCCTTTAACATTGGGAGACAACCTCTAGTACAGCCTTATTCTGTGTCATATGACATTTTTAGGATTTTACTCCCTAAAAAAAACCTCAATTATATAGATCTGGAGAGATGGTTTAGCAGTTAAAAACACTTCCTGTTCCTGCAGGAGACCCAGGTTCAATTCCCAGCACCCACACGGCAGTGAGCAACTTTCATAACTTTGGTCCCAGGGGATCGGATGCCCTTTTCTGACCAGGCACCAGGCAGGTGGTGTACAGACATAAATACAGCTGAAACTTAACCTCGACCAGGCCTGCTGTTTGCCTTTCTCCTCTTCTTCACCTTCTCCCAGCTCCTGGACCATCATTTCCAAACCTCGACGCTCGATGTTCGGGATTATGTTGTTTTAGTCCCTCAGCCTCCTGCTTCATCTTTAAGTTCACTTCTGTCCTGACTCTCTCTCATCCCTGGTAAATATTGTTAGTGTTCCCATTTTAAAGAGAACCTTCAACTTCTCTTTCTTTGTGTACATTTTCTGTGCTTCTCTCTTTCTCTCTTTTAGTAAGTCTATCTAGTGGCTTTTGCTGTACCTGGTTTTCATTTTTTCATTTCTCAATCCATTGCAACAATTCATAGACTTTTGCTTAATGATATCTATGAGCCAAAGCATCTGGGGGCTTTTCAAAGTGACTAGTTACGTCATTTCACTAAACACCCCCCACCTTACCCCACCCTCACCCCTAGACAGGATTTCTCTGTGTAGCCCTGGCTGTCCTGGAACTTTTTCTGTAGACCAGATTGGCCTCAAACTCAGAGATCCCCCTGCCTCTGTCTCCCAAGTGCTGGGATTAAAGGAATGCACCACCACTGCCTGCCATTTTACTAAATCATTTAATAAGACTTCCTGCTCTCAGTGTGCAGCACTGGTCAGCAGTTTATACACCTGGAGAATCTCTGCAGGTGTCCTTGAGCTCCATGCCCGACACCATATTCCTCTTGCTTTTCTCCCACCTCTGCTTTTTCACGCCCTGTTTGACATCTCCTTCCAGTATATTCTTCTTTTATTTCTTAATTTATTAGAAAGATGTTCCCAGCTGTGATATCTCACTCCATGGCACGCCCTTGGATTAATTGATTCCTCCTGGTCTTGTACCTTAATGCTCATGGCTTCATCCTGACAATTCTGGTGACTAGGTGACATTAGCTCCTCCTGAGAGCATTATTGAATCACAGTTTAATAGTCAAATTAGTTCAGACACCCCATTAATATGTTTTCCCTCCTATAGACCATATCACATGTGATGATACTTTGATTGCCCCCTCAAAACAGTTTCTAAAGAGAAAGGACTATTTTTTATCTTACTTGCTATTTTATTGCTTTGACAGAATATATTTGGCTCATATTGAAAATGTTTCAATAAGTAGATGAGTGAATTGTATGCATGGGAGGATTAATTCTTTAGTAAAAGTAAAACACGTGTTTGGATTGTTTGACTGTAGGATCAGCATGGAGACACATCCCTCCTTAGCGGTGAAATGGTCTTACCCAGACTTGATCATCTATGCAGGAAAAGTGACTCTCGGAGAAGAAGATCGAAATAAAATGGACTCAAAGAAGAGAAAGCTGGAGAAAACAAGAGTCACAGAGGCTGCTTGTGCTCTGTTAAACTCTGGAGGGGGGATAATTGTTATGCAAATGGCCAACAAGAGTGAGCATCCTGTGGAGATGGGACTGGACTTGGAAAAATCTTTAAGAGAGCTTATTCTGTCCTCTGATTTGCAAGCTTTCTTTGAAACCAAACAACAAGAGGACCAATTTTACATTTTTGTTAAATCTTGGAATTGCAGCCCTGAAGATGGTTCCTCTAAGCCTCGAATTTGCAGCCTAGGCTCTTCTCTGTACTGTCGATCTTTTACTTCTAAGGTTGCCATGGATTCAAGAGATGCCTTTAACTTTCTTAAAGACAAGAAGGCATGGGTCAAATGCAGTCCTACTGATGACGGAGCTCCACCTGTTAAAATCCCCAGAGCCATGTGTCAGAACAGCCTGGACTCAAATCCAGCTTTTGAAATTTTCCAGAGTAAGAAACTTGAACGTGGCCAACGCTTACCTTTTTCTGAATCCACATTTATAGAGTTTAAACAATTCTCTACCAAACATGCCCAAGAATATATGAAAACCATAATTCCAGAGTACATCTCCGCATTTGCAAACACCCAGGGAGGCTATCTTTTCATTGGAGTGGATGATGAGAGTAAGAGAGTCCTGGGATGCCCAAAAGACAAAGTTGACCCTGACTCTTTGAAAACAGTGGCAAATAAAGCAATATCCAAGTTGCCAGTTTTCCACTTTTGTTCATCTAAAGACAAGGTGTCTTATGAGACAAGAGTCATAGATGTGTTTCAAGAGGGAAATTTGTATGGTTACCTCTGTGTGATCAAAGTAGAACAGTTCTGCTGTGCGGTGTTCTCAGAGGCTCCCATTTCATGGATGGTAGACAAGGAGAAAGGTGTCTACAGCCTGAACACGGAGGAATGGGTACACATGATGGTGGATGTTGGCCCAGGTAAGAGGCGAGAGTTTTTCCTTCTCTGTCCTTTCTGTCTCTTTTGAGTTCCTCTGTATCCTTCACGATCTGGAAATCTTGAGTTCATTATACCCACTGATGTTGACTTTCTCTGCATTTTGTTTTGTTTTGTTGGTTTCAAGACAGTGTTTCTCCATGTAGTCTTGGCCGCCATATGGTTGCTGAGATCCGAACTGAGGACCTTCGGAAGAGCAGTGAATGCTCTAACCTGCTGAGCCATCTCAACAGCCCGAACCAGTTGTTTTTTTTGTTTTTTTTTTGTTTTTTTTTTTTTGTTTTTCCAATAGACGATTTGATTCACAGTACAACTTAATCATACAATGGAGTCTGAAAGCAAAATGCATTTTGTATTGGTAAGCTGAGCCCTTCAAGCTGGGTCCTTCAGCACTCAGCATGGTTGGAAGAAAAAACGCAATGTGAATGGAGAGGGGAAAAGCCCATTAACATTGCAGAAAGCAGAGGAGGTGTTCACCTGGAATTGTGTCCAGAGCAAGCATCCAGTTTTTTGAGTTTGGCAGGACTCACAGAGAGACTTGGGAGACCCTGGAGCAAATAACCACTTCACAGGGAATGAACTTAAAGAAAACCTAAGAAAGAGAAAGAGGGTCTTTGAATTGAAGAGTATTTAAGACAGCGTGAAAAGGAGCTTGTTTTCTTCTGGGATGTGGGTGGAGTAGGAAGGTCAGCTGAGAGCTTTCTCTGTCTCTCTGAGCTAGCAGGCTTTCACCACAGTGCCTGGCTACTAAGTCTTCATTTGCTAAATCAAACTTTCGGGATTTTGTTTTAAAAAGAACAACTGATTAATTGTTTGATTAGAGATTTTTTGAATTTGTTGTTGAGGAATCTTAGAGAAGAAATTGATAAAACAGGGTGCAAATAGTAAAAGTAGGAAAACTAGAAGCAGGGGGTCGGGAAGGGTAGTATCCAACTCCATATTCTCAAAGGTTCAAAAAAGACCCCTGGGTGGGGGGGAAGTGGCCGGGCGTTGATGGCGCACGCCTTTAATCCCAGCACTTGGGAGGCAGAGGCAGGCGGATTTCTGAGTTCGAGGCCAGCCTGGTCTACAGAGTGAGTTCCAGGACAGCCAAGGCTACACAGAGAAACCCTGTCTCAAAAAAACAAAACAAAATAAAGACCCCTGGGGCTGAAGTCATCAAGTTGTTCATTACGTTTTTGGAGATCCGTTTGAAGGTGCTGGATTTTGTTTTTTACTACACCCGATTGATTGGCACAGAAGCAGCGCTCCCCTTGGGGGAAGGGGCATTTCAGCTAGAAGAAGATCCAGTGCCCATCAGTTTGGGAGAACAACCAGGGAGCCAGGGTGGGTTGATGAGGACAGCCAATTGCTGGAGAGGGAGAAGAGGAGACCAGGGAGCTGGAGGAAGAGAAGGAACTGCAGGCGGAAGCCAGCAAAGCTGGGCTCCTTATTGGGAACAAAAGCAATGGAGGAAGCATTTTGTTCAGGCCTCAAAGCTAGAAGGAGCTGGGAGTGGAGCAGGAGGAACAGAGAGAAGACTTGGAATGGAGGTAAAAGAAAACTTTGAGATAGGGACTCTCCAGTTCCTTGATCACTGGCAGTAGTTGTAAAGGCTGATGAAATTGTCACCCACTATTATTGTATCTTGACCCATCTGTCCCTTAGTGCCCGGTAGTGTTTTATGAAATTCAATGCACTGACATACAATGCATATATATTTATCCACTGCTGGCTTGACCAGTGCTTCTAACAAGCTCATGCCTACCGGACCCTCAATTATCTTCAGGTCGTGGGTTCAGCTTTATACTACCCAGGGCAGAGTACTACCCATTACACCTTCACTTTAATTTTTTTTTTTTAAATGTATGAATGTTTCCTTGCATGCATGTATTTGCACCATGTGCTTGTGGAGTCTGAAAAGATCAAAAGAGGCCCTTGGATCTTCAGAACTAGAGTTATGAATGATTGTGAAACACCATGTGGGTGCTGGGAACCGAACCCTGGTCCTCTCAAAGATTAGCTGGGGCTCTTGACTTCTGAGCCATCTGTCCTTTCCCAGCCTTCACTTTCTGTGTGCTTCCTCCTGCTACCTGAACTATTTGGCATGCTTACCTTCCATAGCTGTCTCCTACCCTGGAACTGTAGCAGGCTGACACCAGGATCCCTGATCTGAGATTCTTACTGTCAGGATCCCAGGGTACCAACCAGCTCAGTACCAACCAGTGGTTCTCAGTCAAGTTGGCAGCCAGTGAATCTACAAACTGGTCCTCCTCTCCACCACTTACCCATGATACCAGAGGGGTCCCTGCTTCCCCAGAACCTCCAATTGGATTTGAAGGTTTTGATGATTGTGCCTTTGTCACACGGGTAGGACTTCCGGTCTCTTCACCAGGCCTGCTTATATTACCTTCTGGATCAAGTCTCAGCTTCTCTCCTTTGTGGTTTCTGATGTCCTTAGCCCTCCTCCCCCAATAGAGGCTACTCTTTGTTACTCTGACTCTTTTCATTTACTGTGTCACACAGAGGCAACTTCCAATGAACAATCTTCTCTCAATGACCTGTCTAAAGATTTTGAAAGTCAGCTAAGTCTCTCCAACAGCCCTCCACACTGCAGACCAGTGTATTCTAAGAAAGGACTGCAACATAAAGTCGATCTACAAGAACATTTATTTCAAGGTAAGAACAAATAGTTTTTCCTTTAAGAGCAAGAGAACATTGTTGTGAGAATTATAAAAAATGAATCCACCCCGCAAACTTCCTTTCCTGCCGGAACACGTTCTAATGCCAGTATCGGCTGGCCTCATCACTAAGTTCCAGGAAGTGCTTGCTATTTTCTCCCAGCTAGCTACAACAATTCGCTCACATTGTGGGGGGCCTTACACACCCCCACAATCATTCATCTAGCCAGCGCCTAGTACCGGGTATGAAATGCATGACTCTTAAGGCTTTAATATCCAATCAGGTTTATAAAATAATAAGATCACAATTTACAAGGTGCCAATACAATAATTTCAGAACCAAATAATAAGGACAATATTCTAACCCAATTAATCTATTTTGTAAAAACCTTTGCTTGGTTGTATAACCACGCAGGGTCTGACTCCTCAGCATCCTCTGACTCCATGATGAAGATCCTTCTCCTCCTCTCTCTGACCTTTCTCCTTCTCCAACTCTAGCTCTACCTCTCTATTCCTGTCCAATCACAGGCCTGTCACTGCCCTAATGTGATTGGACATAGAAAATCCTGCAGCAGACCATTTAATAACTTTAGTTAAAAAGAAGTTATGAAGTGGCAGTGCTACCAGCTTCTTGGGAATGAGATGACCCTTGAAGTCATCTAGCATAGGGCTAGCAAAATCTGATAGTTAAATATGCAGAGGCAGAGTTCCACACCAGGGATTTAAAACCTATCATTCCTAGGGGCGGGACTTAAGCATAAGCATTTGAAGCAACTTCTTAAGTTCTGATCCTGTGTCCAGAACTCACTGACCAGTACAGTTGCAGCAAAATCCTTGCCTGGGAAGCACAATGACAGAATTGATCCTTTAGTCAGCTTTTACGAATAGAGGGGAAAAACATAAACACTCATGGCAGATAAGAGGGCACCGAGGAGCCATTAGTAATTTGTCTTGAAAGAAGGTAGTGAGACAGATCCACTAGAGTCTGATCTTGGTACAAAGTGATCATTTCAGATAATGGATAATCAATGGATAATGTTAGACTTTAGCTAAGTTTTGTCAAAAAATTCCTACTTAGAAAAGATTCATGATTCTGAAAGTAGGAAATAGCTTCTTTAACTTCATACATTGAGCATACCTGAGATCTATAATCAAATCTGATACAGAGACATCCTGTCTATGGTATAAGCATTTATTAGTGCCCTGGTAATTAATACATTAGAAGGACCTTAAGTTTGCTTTCAAAATTAATTTCTCTGAACTTAATAATATTATTAACTTATCAGAATTGTCTTTAAACTTTCCACAAAGGAATCTGATGCAAGAATGACTGCATTTTTTAGATATTTCTTTAGGCTCAATAAATTCCATTTTGGTTGGCACAGATCTCTCTAAGATAATGGGAGGGCAAGGTCTTTCCATCAGCTTGGGGTGATATGACTGAAAGGGGATGTACACAGATGGAATTTCTCCTACTTGTCTCTTGTAGACTACACATAAGGCTTAGTACTCCTTTTATTTTAAAATGTGTTATAAACTTAATCTTTGTTGAGAATAGAGTTTTTCATACAATATATTCTAATCATGATTTCACTCCCCCGACTCCACCCAGATCCTTCCCCATTCCTCACTCAACACCACACCCTTCTATCCTGTCCCTCATTAGAAAAAAACAGGCAACTAAAACAAACAAACCAGAATAGAACAAACGGGGGGGGGGGAGGGGACAGGAGGAGAGGGGAGCGAGGAACCTAAGAAAAAAGAACAAGAAACACATATGTAGCAGATACACATACTCTCTCTCTCTCTCTCTCTCTCACACACACACACACACACACACACACACACACACACATCCCACAAGAACACAAAATCAGAAACCATAATAAATAAGTGAATGACCCGTAAGATGTGTGTATATATATACACACACAGACAAGGCATATGAGACAAAAATCTTCCAAAAATACCACTGAGTTTGTTATATATTGACCACCTACTTTATTCTGCATTTTAAATGTAATATGTGAGTTGTTTGAAAAATACAAATATTTATTTGAAATCTTGTCTATTCTTTTCACGTCCAGTGTCACCAGACCGTTTAAAGTATACTCCTGAATCCCTTTGGAGGGAGCTGTGTTCCCAGCATGAGAGACTAGAGAATTTAATAAACCAGCAAATACGTTCTTTCTCCTGTGGTTTGCTGATCCTCTCTAGAAGCTGGGCTGTGGACCTGAACCTGGAAGAGAAGCAGGGAGTCATCTGTGATGCTCTGCTGATTGCAGAGAATAGCCCCCCGACACTCTACACCATCCTTGGGGAACAGGATGAGCGGGGTCAGGACTACTGCACCCGCACCGCCTTTACTCTGAAGCAGAAGCTGGTGAACACTGGTGGCTACACTGGGAGAGTGTGTGTCCTGACCAAGGTTCTCTGCCTGAGTTCTCAGAACAATATTGAGACCAATGTGGGCTCAGTCCTTCCTATTGACTACCCACACTCCTATAACCTTGCAAACATTCAGGAAATGCAGGTCTTGCTGCAGGCCCTTGTGATTGTCTTGCTCAACTTCAGATCTTTCTTGAGCGACCAGCTCGGCTGTGAAATTTTGAATCTTCTCACAGCCCAACAGTATGAGATACTCTCAAAAAATCTCCGCAAAACCAAAGAACTGTTTGTGCATGGCTTGCCAGGCTCAGGGAAGACAATCATAGCCATGAAAATCATGGAAAAGATCAGAAACACCTTCCACTGTGAAACAGATAGAATTCTTTACATCTGTGAAAATCAGCCATTGAGGGACTTCATCCGGTAAGTATTTGGATCTTTGTCTGTGTGTTTTCATCCAAGCTGAACTTTTCTGTTATGTTACCCTGGTTCTTGGGAAGTAGTCAGTAAAATGATCTGAGATAGCAGTTCTGTGTTGCTGGGAATATGACATAATCAGGGAAACACCTAATGTCTTTTTCACTGTTACAGGGCAAAAAATATCTGCCAGGCAGTGACCCGGAAAACCTTCATGATGTATGACTTTAAGACAGAGAGGATCCAACACATCATTATTGATGAAGCCCAAAATTTTCGCACTGAAAATGGGAACTGGTATAAGAAGGCAAAAGAAATCACTCAGAGGATGAAAAATTGTCCAGGAATTCTCTGGATCTTTCTGGACTATTTTCAGACCAGTCACTTGCAGGAGAGTGGCCTCCCAGATTTCTTTCTCCAGTATCCAAAGGAAGAGCTCACAAAAGTGGTACGCAATGCAGATATAATAGCTGAATTCCTGCAACAAGAGTTGCAAAACATCAGAGATAACCCTCCATGGAGCATCCCTCAAGAGTCCCTAAACATGCTCCATGAATTTAACTGGTCCCAAGGTGTATCAGGCACTCGTGAGCTTAGATACTTGAGTTCAGAAAATATGGTGAGCTATGTGGCAGATAAGTGTGAATTTTTCTTAAGTAATGGCTATTCTCCCCAAGATATCGCAGTGCTTTTCAGCACAGACAGGGAAAAGAAAGACTATGAGCATATGTTCCTGAGAGAAATAAGGAAGAGGAGGAGAGCATCACAGATGAACGATGCCTCTGTCTGTCATTCTAACATGTTTGACAGCATCCGTCGATTCTCGGGCCTAGAAAGAAGCATTGTGTTTGGTATCAATCCCAATGCAACTGAGCAGCCCATTTCCCACAATCTATTGCTCTGCCTAGCTTCCAGAGCAAGGAAACATCTGTATATCCTGTATCTTTCAACTCCTGAGGGGGGTAGCTCGACAATGACATGCTAAACAGGATATATGAGGTCCTACATTCGATCACTGATGATGAGAAAGTAAAATCAAGTTGAGATCCTTCAGGACAAGAAGAAAGATAAAGATATAAGAAAACCTTGTTCTGTAGTTTCTGGAAAATGTAGAAAAAAATATTACCAATGGATATTGTAACTAACTGAGTCTGAAAACAAAGTTGGAGAGAAAGCTGGCAAGGCAATATACACATGACATATGCTATGGAAATATTGAGACATAAGGATTGAAACCTTAGATGAAGACAACACAATACAGTAAGTCATATCCAATTCTTTAAAAAAGACTTCCATTTTAAATTGGCTAATACATTTATGAAAATATTTTATAAGGATAAAGAAAAAGACTAAAACCACAATATTAATTAGTACTGGGGTCTGTGCATGGAGCCAATCCTGTGCCACAGCACTCCATACCCAAATACCACAGGGGGAAAGCGCAGTTAAGATCACAACTTCTGCTCAGAGGGACCTTCCCGGAACCCTTAGGACACAGGAACCGAGGAGTGGCCTGGGACAGGAGCATTCTGGTTTCCCTCGGCACCCAAAGCTGATCCTGTGCCACAGTGCTACATACCCAAATATCACCAGAAGAGAGCTGGTCTCCTAGGAGTGCAAACAAGCCTGTGAGCACAGGAGGGACAAGCCACAGTCAGAGAGAGCAAGACCAGGTAACACCAGAGATAACCAGATGTTGAGAGGCAAGGGCAAGAACATAAGCAACAGAAACCAAGGCTACTTGGCATCATCAGAACCCAGTTCTCAAACCACAGCAAGCCTTGGTTACCCCCCAGACACTGGAAAAGCAAGATTCAGATTTAAAATCATATCTCGTGATGCTGATAGAGGATTTTAAGAAGGACATAAATAACTCACTTAAAGAAATACAGGAGAACACAGGTAAACAGCTAGAATCCCTTAAAGAGGAAACACAAAAATCCCTTAAAGAACTACAGGAAAACACAAACAGGTGAAGGAAATGAACAAAACCATCTAGAATCTAAAAATGGAAATAGAAACAATAAAGAAATCAGAAAGAGAGACAACTCTGGAGCTAGAAAACATAGGAAAGAATCAGAAGTCATAGATGCAAGCATCACCAACAGAATACAAGAGATAGAAGAAAGAATCTCACCTGCAGAAGATACCATAGAAAACATTGACACAACAGTCAAAGAAAATGCAAAAAGCAAAAAGTTCCTAACCCAAAACATGCAGGAAATCCAGAACACAATGAGAGGACCAAACCTAAGGGCAATAGGTATAGAAGAGAGTGAAGAGTCCCAACTTAAAGGGCTAGTAAATATCTTCAACAAAATTATAGAAGAAAACTTCCCTAACCTAAAGAAAGAGATGCCCATGAACATACAAGAAGCCTGCAGAACTCCAAATAGATTGGACCAAAAAAGAAATTCCTCCTGTCACATAATGTTACCTCTCACCTTCAGCTCAGCCATCGGACTCTGGCAGTCTTTGCTTGGAGGCTACCACCTGGAGAGCTAAGACAAAAGCTCTCTGCAGACTGTCAATTCTTCCTTGAAGCAGCTGCCTGGAAATTCACACTGAGATATAACCATGCCTACTGCCTGGAGACCTTTCGAATTACTGGGGACTTTGGCACCTGACCTCTTCTGCAATGTTTATGTTATGCAAATATCATGTAACCTAGAGACTCGGTTTTGGTTTCTCGTGTGCCTATATATATTCTGGATATTCTAAGTAAAGTTGAAGCCTTGATTGGGATGCAACTTGGCTTTGTGTTTTCTCTTGCAATTCTAACCCTATATTTCAGGTCCTTTGGTCCTTTGCCTGAGAGAACCCAAGTTCGTGAAACTGCGGGACAGTTTCAGATGGCACCTGAACTCGTGGACTCAGACATGGAGGATTTATAAAGGACACACTGTCAAAGCAGAGGTCTGCATAAAGATTCAGAAGAAAAGGATAAAAGGTCGCACACCATTCTACATGGAAGGTAATTTTGATGCAAGTGCTGGCCTTATTTTCATATTATAGAAGTATTGTCATGTAAGAAGGGTATGGGGCTAGGTTGAGTTGGCGCTGACCCAGCATTTAATTCACCTAGGAGGTGTGACAGTGAAAATGGGTTTGAATGAATCAAAAGCAGCAATACAGAATGCAGATTCCACTTGCTTCAGGCAGGTGGAATCAGGGTGGAAAAAGATGCATTGAAAGATCTCTCAGATGAGATAGAATCTTGTTGCCCATGGCTTCAAGAAGTAAGAGTGTTAAATAAAAAGACTTGGGAAAAAATTGGAAGAGCTCTGAGAAATAATAAGGCAAACAGATTCACTCTCTGCCTTTGGGCACTTGTAAAGGAGATCATAGAGGAGAGAGAGTCAGAAAGTGAATCGAGCTCATAGGACTCAGACAGCACAGATACGGAAAATGAAGAGAGTCAAAATACCTCCTCAGAAAGCAGAGCTACTAGATCTCGTGGAGAGGAGTGGCTTTCATACGCATCATCTGCTCCTTCTAGTTCCACTATGATAGGAGAGAAGGCTCAGAGAGATTTACAATTAAGTAAATTGGAGTTTGAAATCAAGTTGCAGAAATTGAATAATGAGTTGAATGAACTAAAGTCAGTATCACGCAAAAGAAAGGACAACTATCTAGAGACAGGCCATTTGCCTTTAGAGAGAGCAATTAATCAGGCTTGAGAAAACGGGCAGGACACTTCGGGAGTGCTAGTGTTTCCTGTAGTAGAAAGGCTTGATCAGCAAAACGAGAAATATAGATAATATCAAACCTTAGAATTCAAGGTGATAAAAGATCTAAAAGAAGCGGTGGCTCAATATGGTCCAAATGCCCCATTTATGCAGGCACTTTTGGACAATGTAATAGAGTCAAATTTAACACCTCAAGATTGGAGAACTTTATGTAAGGCTACATTGCTAGGAGGTGATTTTTTACTTTGGGGTTCAGAATAGAAGGAAATTAGCAAAAGGACAACTACGTGGAATGCTCAGTCAGGTAATCCAGAATGGAATCTAGACATGCTCCTGGGAGAAGGGCAGTATGAAGGAAATGCTAGACAGATTTAGTATCCTGCTGGGGTATATGCACAAATTGTGATGGCAGCGAGAAGGGCTTGGA
Source organism: Montemys delectorum (assembly GCA_019843815.1). NCBI lineage: Eukaryota > Metazoa > Chordata > Mammalia > Rodentia > Muridae > Montemys > Montemys delectorum. Next base: position 40,928 of record JADRCD010171566.1, read on the forward strand.
TTCAATTATCTATGAAAGATGAGGTTGGTGGAAGTCTAGCTGGCATCTGACAAGGTCCAGAGGAGCTTTTCCAAAATTTTGTAGCCAGGTTACAGCAAGCTGCGAGCAGAATCCTTGGGGAATCTCATATGGACAGTCTGCTTATTACACAGTTGGCTTATGAAAACGCTAATAAAGCGTGCAGAGTAGCTATTCAGCCATACAAGGGTCGGATGGATTTATCTGGATATATGCGCCTTTGTGCAGATATTGGACCTTCCTATAATCAAGGTTTGGCTATGGCAGCTGCATTGCAGGGCACTACGGTTCAAGAGATCCTGGCACAAAGGCAGGAAAATAAAGGATGTTTTATATGTGGAAGTCTAAATCATTTTAAAAATGATTGCCCTAGGAAATTAGGAGCCACAAGCAGGCAGCAGGCAGGCTGTCCTCGTTGCAGGAGAGGGAAGCATTGGGCCAGAGATTGTAGATTTTAAAAAGGCTTTCAAGACAATACCTGGTCGAGAAACGAGTGGAGGGGCCAGCCCCGGTCCCCCTTTTTAAAACAACAGGCAGCATGTGGGGCCATGAGGCTGCCACCCAACCAAGGAAATCCATCTTTGAACTTTTCAGGGCAACCCCAGGAAGTGCAAGGTTGGACCTCTGTTCCATCTGCCACACAGTATTAATGCCAGAAATGGGAGTTCAAATTCTGCCCACTGGAGTTTTTGGGCCTTTGCCCACAGAGACTTGGGGATTTCTTATAGGGAGAAGTAGCACAATTGTGAATGGATTGCAGATTTATCAAGGTGTTATTGACTGCAATTATCAGGGGAAGATTAAGATTATGGCTGCTTCACTTCGTGGTGTTATTACAGTACCTGCTAATCAGAGAATTGCTCGGCTTATTTTAATACCTCTGTATCCAATGCCTTCTAATTTTGTTAAAAATGAGAGAGGACAGAGTTGTTTTGGTTCTTCTGATGTATACTGGGTACAATCTATCACTAGTAAAAGACCTAATCTTAAATTAATTATTGAAGGAAAAAGTTTTGAAGGGCAGATATCATACACACCTTAAGAGAAAGTAATGTTCTTTCAACAAACCCAAAAGAAGATAGACACACAATCATAAAAATAATGTCAAAAATAACAGGAAACAATAATCACTACTTCTTAATATCTCTTAACATCAATGGACTCAATTCCCCAATAAAAAGACATAGACTAACAGACTGGATATGTAAACAGGACCCAGTATTTTGCTGCATATAGGAAATGTACCTCAGTGTCAAAGACAGATATTACCTCAGAGTAATGGGCTAGAAAACTATTTTCCAAGCAAATGGTCCCAAGAAACAAGCTTGAGTAACCATTCTAATATTGGATAAAATCTACTGTCCCTAGCTATTCAATATAGTACTTGAAGTTCTAGCTATAGCAATTAGACAACAAAAGGAGGTCAAAGGGATACAAATTAGAAAGGAAAAAGTCAAAATACCACTATTTGCAGATGATATGATAGTATACTTTTTGTGTTTGTTTTTGTTTTTGGAGACAGGATTTCTCTGTATAGCCCTGGCTATCCTGGAACTCACTCTGTAGACTAGGCTGGCCTCGAACTCAGAAATCTGCCTGCCTCTGCCTCCCAAGTGCTGGGATTAAAGGCATGCGCCACCACAGCCCGGCTGGTAGTATATTTAAGTGACCCCAAAAACTCTACCAGAGAACTCCTATGGCTGATAAACAACTTCAGCAATGTGGCCAGATATAAAATTAACTCAAACAAATCAGTAGCCTTCCTATACTCAAAGGATAAACAGGCTGAGAAAGAAATTAGGGAAATGACACCCTTCACAATAGTCATAAACAATATAAAATATCTTGGTGTGACTCTAACCAAACAAGTGAAAGATCTGTATGACAAGAACTTCAAGTCTCTGAAGAAAGAAATGAAGAAGACCTCAGAAGATGGAGAGATCTCCCATGCTCGTGGATTGGCAGGATTAATATAGTAAAAATGAGCATCTTGCTGAAAGCAATCTACAGATTCAATACAATCCCCATCAACATTCCAATTCAATTCTTCATAGAGTCAGAAAACGCAATTCTCAAATTCCTCTGGAATGACAAAAACAAAAACAAAAAAAAAAAAAAAAAAAACCCAAAAAAAAAAAAAAAACAGGATATTGAAAACTTTTCTCAATAATAAAAGAACTTCTGGGGGAATCACCATCCCTGACCTCAAGCTGTACTACATAGCAATAGTGATTAAAAACTGCATGGTATTGGTACAGTGACAGGCAGGTAGACCAATGGAATAGAACTGAAGATCCAGAAATGAACCATACACCTTTGGTCACTTGATCTTTGACAAAGGAGCTAAAACCATCCAGTGGAAAAAAGACAGCATTTTCAACAAATGGTGCTGGTACAACTGGCAGTCAACATGTAGAAGGATAAAAACGGATCCATCCTTTTCTCCCTGTACAAAGCTCAAGTCCAAGTGGATCAAGGACCTCCACATAAAACCAGATACACTGAAACTAATAGAAAAGAAAGTGGGGAAAGTCTTGAACACATGGCTCAGGGGAAAGTTCCTGAACAGAACACCAATAGCTTATGCTCTAAGAATCAACAAATGGGACCTCATAAAATTGCAAAGCTTCTGTAAGGCAAAGGACACTGTAACAGGACAAAACAGCAACCAACAGATTGGGAAAAGATCTTTACCAATCTCACATCCAATAGAGGGCTAATATCCAATATCTACAAAGAACTCAAGAAGTTAGACTCCAGAGAACCAAATAACCCTATTTAAAAATGGGGACTAGAGCTAAACAGAGAATTCTCAACTGAGGAAACTCAAATGGCTGAGAAGCACCTCAAGAAATGTTCAACATCCTTAGTCACCGGGGAAATGCAAATCAAAACAACCCAGAGATCCACCTCACACCAGTCAGAATGGCTAAGATGAAAAACTCAGGTGACAACAGATGCTGAAGAGGTTGTAGAGAAAGAGGAATATTCCTCCATTGCCGGTGAAATTGCAAGCTGGTACAACCCTTCTGGAAATCAGTCTGGCAGTTCCTCAGAAAATTGAACATAGTACTACCTGAGGTCCCAGCTATACCACTCCTGGGCATATACCCAGAAGATGCTCCAACATGTAATAAGGACACATGCTCCACTATATTCATAGCAGCCATACTTATAATAGCCAGAAGCTGGAAACAACCCAGATGTCCCTCAACAGAGGAATGGATACAGAAAGTGTGGTACATTTACACAATGGAATATTACTCAGCTATTAAAAACAATGGCTTCATGAAATTCACATGTAACTGGATGGAACTTGAAAATATCATCCTGAGTGAAGTAACTCAGTCACAAAAGAACACACACGTTGTGCATGCTTCAGTGCTTCTTAGAAGGGTGAACAAATTACTCACAGGAGGAAATATAGAGGCAAAGTGTGGAGCAGAGACTGAAGGAAAAGCCATCCAGAGACTGCCCCACCTGGGGATCCATCCCACATACAGCCACCAAACCCAAACCTTATTGTGGATGCCGGGAAGTGCTTGCTGATAGAAGCCTGATATGGCTGTCTTCTGAGAGGCTCTCCCAGAGCCTCACAAACACAGAGGCAGATACTTGCAGCCAACCATTGGAATGAGCAAGGGGATCCCAGATGGAGAAGTTGAAAAAGGGACTGAAGGAGCTGAGGGAGTTTGCAGCCTCATGGAGGAAGCAACAGTGTCAAAAGGCCAGATGCCACAGAGTTCCTTTGGACTGGACCACCAACCAAAGAATACACATGGAGGGACCCATGACACTGGTTGCATATGTGGCAGAGGATGGCCTTGTTGGACATCAGAGGAAAGGCCCTCAGGCTTCAGGGTGTTTAATGCCCCAGTGTAGGGGAATGCCAGGGTGCGAAGATGAATGTGGGTGGGTGGGTTGGGGAGACCCTTATAGTGGGGGGGGGGGGGGTGGGATAGAGGCTTTCCTAAGGGGAGACTTGGAAAGGGGAAAACATTTGAAATGTAAAAAAGAAAATATCCAATAAAAAAAGAAAGAAAAAGAACTTTGAATTTGTCGTTAAGGTATATATTTAGAAGAAAGGTGGAGAAACTGACTCAAGTGTGTTTAATTCTCAACAATGTAATTTGATATTTTGCTCTTTTTTTAAAGATAGATTCTCCTATAGCTTAGGTTGGTCTCATACTCACTATGTAGCTGAGGTTATCCTTGAATATCTGACCTTCTTGCTTTCACCTCTTAATTTTTTTATTTATTTTATTTTATTTTATTTTATTTTTTGAGACAGGGGTTTCTCTGTGTAGCCCTGGCTGTCCTGGAACTCACTCTGTAGACCAGGCTGGTCTCAAACTCAGAAATCCACCTGCCTCTGCCTCCCAAGTGCTGGAATTAAAAGCATGCGCCACCACTGCCTGGCTCACCTCTTAATTTCTTGGAGTATAGACCTTATAGACCTTTATAACACACTCAAAAACCTCAACTATTAAAAAAAAATAATTTTACTAACCTGAAATCATTGCTTTGTTCTTTTGACTTTAAAGGCTCATTACCAGTTTTCTAAAAGAATAGCCTGAAAACATTCTATGTTTCAAAGTCATGGTGGATTAACTTTGATTAAAAGCTTAGAAGAGACACACACGCTCAGCAAGCCTATCTTGCGGTCCTTCGCTACTTTCGCCAGCCTGTGGGAACGCGAGGCCGGCGGCACCGATGAGGACCTAAACAGCGTGCTGGACTTCATCCTCTCCATGGGATTGGACGGTCTGGGCGCCGAGAATCCTCCCGAGCCCCCGCCGCAGCCCCCGCCGCCTGCGTTCAACTACCCGGAACCCAGTGCCCCGCCGCCCTACGGCACCCCTGCGGCAGGCCTGGGAACCGAGCTGCTGCGCCCGGAGCTGGACGCGCCTCAGGGGCCGGCCCTGCACGGCCGCTTCCTCCTCGCGCCCCCGGGCGGCTAGTGAAGGCCGAGCCTCCCCGAGGTGGACCGCTGCGGCTACGGCTGCGCTCCGGGCCTGGCCCTGGGACCCCGCGGGCTGAAGCTCGAGCGCGCTCCGGGAGCGACAGGTGCTTGCCTGCGGGGTCCCGCCGCACGCCCCCCGCCGCCCCTGGACACGCCGCCGCTCAGCCCCGACGGCCCCCCCGCGCCTCCCGGCGCCCGGTCCTCCCAACCCGTTCCCGCCTCCCTTCGGTCCCGGCCCCAGCTTCGGCGGCCCCGGCCCTGCGCTGCACCCGGCGCCTTCGGTCTCTTCCAGGACGCAGCCGGGGCGGCGGCGCTGGGCTTGGCTCCCCCGGCCATCCGTGGTCTCTTCACGCCGCCCTCGTCCCCGCTGGAGCTGCTGGAGGCCAAGCCCAAGCGCGGCCGCCGCTCCTGGCCCCGCAAGCGCGCCGCCACGCACTCTTGCAGCTACACCAACTGCGGCAAGACTTACACCGAGAGCTCGCACCTAAAGGCGCATCTGCGTATGCACACCGGTGAGAAGCCTTATCCTTGCAACTGGGATGGCTGCGGCTGGAAGTTCGCGCATTCTGACGAGCTCACCCGCCACTACCGCAAGCACACAGGTCACAGATCCTTCCAGTGCCACTTGTGCGATCGAGCCTTCTCCAGGTCCGACCACCTGGCCCTGCACATGAAGCGACACATGGAGCCTGGGTCGACTCGGCTAGCCCTTGCGCGACTGGCGGGTTCCACGCGCCGGGCACGATCCCCTTGCAAACTGACTGCTATTTATTGGACCTTGAGGACAGAGCCGGACAAGTGTGGCCACAGGAAAATGACTCTGCCATCAGTTCTGCCCCCCACCGTGACTGAAGGCCCCAGGGGAGAAGACAGGAGCCTGTGAAGAATGTTTTCAAAATGATGCAATAATTGACTTATTTCCCTGGGGTCCCTACTAGAGGATCGAGGCTAGGTGCCTTGTGAGAAAAATGCCTTTTAGTTTACTAGCCCCAACGTTTTTATAATATTGTATATAAGTGACTATGGCAGATTGTATTACTATACGGGAGACCATAGCATCTCTGCTGGCAGCTTCGTTTTTATAAGACTTTTTTTTTAAATTAAAGTTTTGGATCTTTGGAGAGAAAAAAAAAAGCTTAAAAGAAAAAGAAAAGTAGTACTGGAAAGTCTGGTTCTTTCCACCTAAGTACCAACTTTCTTCAACCTTGCAGGCAGCCAGAATAAGAGACCAATGGAAGGTGACAGTGCACTTCAGTTCAGCAGTGTCCTTGCAGCTCTGTTCTTTGTACCACTGGAGGTTTAAAGGAAGGAGGAGGAGAAAGAGGAGGAGGAGGAGGAGGAGGAGGAGGAG
>JADRCD010171567.1:0-14714 GCA_019843815.1 Montemys delectorum
AAACTAGATTGTCAGATCTCAGGAGCAGTAGGAGATGTGTAGTTTGGTTTGTGGACTTCTGCATCCATCTACTGGTTTACCATGGAGGAGCATTCCTTAGGATGGGGGCTGGGATACCATGACAAGTGGGGGGAAAAGGTTAGCAAGAGGTGGTCTGTGGGATCTATAGGAGATGTGCAGAGGGGTGAGAGAGGCCACAGTTAGTGTTCTATTGTAGTTCTAGGAATGAGGCTCTGGGATTCTGTTATGAGGAGCAGAGAGCAAATTATATATTTCTAAGAATAATCAGTGGTGGAGGAAGCATGTAATTGATTCCACAAGAGCAAGTATACTGTGGTGAGAGGAAGGAGATATTGGAGGGACAGAGTGAGAGAAGTAAGAAGGAGAAAGGTTATACAGATGTGGATGCTGATAAGTTGAAAATGCTGACATCAGGCCTGCAGGATGAAGGCCTAGAGATCTGGTAGCATCTCAGTGTGAATCTTCTAGGAGTCTGAAAGCCCCTTGAGCAGGTGTACTGGATCCGTTTGTTTTATAACCTTCAACTGATGGAATGTTGCCTGCCCACATAATGGAGGGATAGTCTTCTGTGATAGAGACAATTAGCAAAATGATCATCAAACCCACACCCATCTAAAACACACCTTCAGAGTTTGTTCCCTTCCAGACGGTTGTTTGACCAAAATATTGAACACAGCGATTTAGGTAAACAATGAGTCATCATAGGGATACAGATAGTGAGTAAAACTAGTCAAACATAAAAATGGAAACAAACAAACAAATTTTTACAGCAACTTTGATGAACTCCAAGCATGGACATCAGGAATATATCGAACTTGCATTCACACAGATTTCAACCAAGTGTTCTTTAAAACCGGGGCACTATATGTATTGGTACTGAATTTGCCTAAAATTATCATTAAACAAACCAAGTCCCTGGTACAACAGTTACCATATAATGTCACTGCCAGAACTATATTTTACTAATTTAGATTTCACCATACACCAACCTGCTGATGTTTCTGACATTGTGTATTACTTGATTCATTTTTTCCTTTTTCTGGTCTTTTGGCTTAACCTGTTTTAAATATCTCTGATAATGAAATATGTAGAACCTTTTTGTTTGTTTGTTTGTTTGTTTGTTTACTTTTTCTGAAATCTACTTCCATTAACCAGTGGAGAAGTATGAAAGATCACTAATAAATAAAATAAAAATGTAATAAAGAATAACCAACATGTACTGGAGTGAGGACTAGCAGTTTAAATCTGTAATATTTCTTAGTATTGAGAAGAACAATTTTATGATTATATAATTTGAATGGATTGTTAGAGATTATACAGAATGGCTGAAAGTCATTATTAAGAAAATAGTTTATCTTACAACTTCATCATGACAATTATAGTTTTGGCAGTCCTGATATTTAGTTGAGTTTTGGGTTATCCTTCTTAATTAGTGACAGAACATTAGTCAAAATTCTGCTCAAATATTTGTTTTCCAAAAATTCTGTATTTATTGTTGGAGGAAACATCTTGTCTCAGTAGGCAATTTTTCCCAAGTGACGCAGGTAATAAAATTTTCTCATTCTCTTCACTTTTTTAGGATCCACAGTTGGCTGCCTGTTTGCTTGTGATGGTAAGAACCAACTATTACCTTTATATTTGAAAGTATGTACATTCAAGTGTCATATTTACTATTTTATAAATAATTAGCTTGAGATAAAAACTACATGTCCCGTGAAATTAATAGACACTGATATAAACATTCTGTTTTGAGCTGTTTATAAAACTTGATTGCAAAACATTCCAAAATATTCATCACCTTATTTACCTCCCTGTGAAAGTCTAGGATCCTGTTCTTCTGCAGAACCATTGGAGAGTAGATCTGGAGGACACAGTATAGGTTCTCTTGTAAGAACCTGAGTAAAGCCAAATGTGTTGATAGTTAATTTTCTCCTTTGACAACTGCTTTTGAGATGTCATTCAAGCACAGGCGTAAACAAAATAAAACTTATATTATTAGCTTACTACTGCTTAAGAAGTTATAATAGTTTCTAATCTATAAATACAATAATTTGAATACATTGTATTAATAAATAGTATAACTTATAGCTGTAGAAAATATAATAATTATGAATGAAACGTTCATGTGTGTCTATATACTTTAACACACTGTGAAGTGAATATGCAATTTCTGGCTTCATTTTGGGATGGAGAAAGCTGTAGCTTCAATTCTGTGTTAACATAGCAACACGATTTTGATCAAACTGTCAGACAATTGAAATTTCTTGACAACTGACTTAGCCTTATTCTAAGGAATGAAAAGCTCCTTCAAGCAGAATGCTTGAAGGTGCAGAATAAAGTAGCTAAAAGTACAATTCAGATAACATTGTTACCAAATTTCAAAAGTCAGGTATAAAAGAGAGTGAAACAATGTGGACCTTTCAGAGGATGTCAGAAGAACAGTAAATTCACTTGCTCAGGCATCTCTGCTCCATAGACCTCAGTGAATGCTCTCAAAGTTTATAAAGAATTCCAATAGCTGTTCTTCATGTTAGGAGACTATGAAAAAAGAGCTAGTGAGGATGATGTAATAAAAAATGAAGCTAAAGATTTCTGATAGACTCTAGGGCAATGCTCAGTGAGGCTGTGAGAAAGACTTGTCTTTAGCTCTCCCCTATGTAGACTAGAGCACAAATCTAGCCTACAGGACTTACAGAAGCAAGATGCTAACTGGTAAGATCTCTTGCATAGGCTAAACTTGGAAAACTCATGGAGACACATTTGACAGAGGCATTTTTGGAGCACTGTGCACACCCCACTATATACAGAAAATTTAATCGTGAAGTAAAAAGTGCTGTTTCTGGAGAATTAAGATTAATATTCTTCACCATGTTGGTTTTTAGTCTTATTTAGGTCATCTATATCTTTCTTTGTCTCCATGTTTTCTTCTAATGAAGACGTCTATCCTGCTCCTTTCTAACCATCTTTTAGAAACACATCATTATTTCATGGACTGACAGATGGAAGGGATTTGCCTCAGGGTAAACCATGCCTTGAATTTCATTCTCTGATTTAAATGAGTCTATGGATCTTGGACTTTTGACTTGGAAATGAAAGAAAATGTTTAGTATGACAAAGATAAAAGAAATGTTTTGGGGAGATAAGGGTGGAGATTCATGAGTTTTGGAGGGCAGATCTAAATATTTAGATTAATGTTATTTGCTGGAATTGTGCTTTTTATAAAAAGAAAGAGTCCAGCAGGGCGGTGGTGGCACACACCTTTAATCTCAGTACTTGGGAGGCAAAGGCAGGTGGATTTCTGAGTTTGAGGCCAGCCTGATTTACAGAGTGAGTTCCAGGATACCCAGGGCTACACAGAGAAACCTTGTCTCTAAAAAAAAAATCAAAAAAAAAGGAAGAGTCCAACCTTCCCTTGCATTCTTTGGTACTATTTTTACTCCTCTGCCATGCATAAGGAGTGAAGGACCTTGTCAGGTACTGGACTTTCCTATTTCTAGAACCTTCATCTAGTAAATCAGGGTTCATTATAAATTCCTCCACTTGTAATACTCTGTTATTGGAGCATAAAACACAGTAAGGCTTTATAAAGGTCAATTCATATGATAGTCAACTTTATTTTAATTCATTACCAAAAACTTCAGCATTTAAATCGAAACAACTACCATTTGAGATATCACAAACTGTGATTCTTTATGAATATTTATATTCAAATTTAACAAAATTATATAATATTCTGTATATTGAAAATTGAAGAGGAAGCAAAAGAAGACAAAGATTTTCTCTGAAAATAGACTTAATGCTCTCACATGTTAGAGACTCAATATTGTTATGGAGTCAATGAAATTGCAATCAAAATCACAACATGATTTCATTGTCAATATTGACAGAATGATTGAAAAATCTATATGGGAAAAGCAAACAAATAGAGCAGCCAAACAATTTGAAAAAGGAGAACAAAACTGACTGACTGACACTTTCTGATTTAAAGACTTATAATAGTATAATAATCAAGACATCATACTATTGATGAAAATAAGACTTGTTGATTAATGAAGCAGAATAGACATTTCAGACATCGACCCAAATAAATATAGTCAATTGCTTTTCATTGCAAAGGGAAGAAAGCAAATTAGTAAAGAGCAGTCAGTGTTCTTTTTTTCTTGTTGTCGTTCAATAATAAATTGTGCAGAAACACTGGATAGCCATGTGTAATAAGATGAAGTAGCATACATATTTCACCTCATACACAGACATAGAACAAATGTAGAAAGCTAAACTATAAAAATTTTTTCAGGTAAAAGGAGTGTTTGGATAAACTACTAAATTCAAAGTCTCTAAAATGAAGCAAACAGATGAACACAAAAACAAAGAACTCATTAAATAATTATGTGTTTGCTCCATAAAATTCATTATGAAAGCAGAAAAAAATAGAATAAAGATTGAAAGAAAATACATACATATCCCATCCCTGTCAAATCATATTCATCAGAATAAACAATAAATTTAAATAACAATGATAAATCAAATGATTCCCAGATCCTAGAAATAGGACAAAATTGTCAGTAGGCATTTCATCAAGAACTTCTAGATGGTTTGAAAGTTGCAAATGTCTTTATTTATTGGTAAATGCAAATCAAACCCTCATCAACAGGCCATTTCACATATTCCACAGTGTTGGAATGATGTGAGCAAGAACTCACACTTTTCTGGTGACAAAAACTGTGAATTAAGACTTGGAAGATTGTAGAAGATCCCTGAATTTTACACATGTATGTTAAGCCTAACATGTCCCATGACAGAGCAGTCTCATTGCCTGTTATCTATCTACCAGAATGAAAATGTCCATGTACCACTAAATGAATAATTGATTTTTAGTGATGGCCAATATTCACTGTCAGCTTACCTCATTCAGAATCACCCAGGGCTTCTTTCTGTGCATGTCTCAAAGGCTTTTCCTGAGAGAACTAACTAAGGAGGGAGGGGTTACCCATTCTGAATGTGAGAGGCACTGTTCTGAGAAGTAGGGTCTCAAATGAAATAAAACAAAGAGAACTGTACAAAGTAAAAAAAATCTTTTCAGTATCTATATAAATAATATGGTTATATCATTTTCATGATAAAATATGTAAAAATCATTCATTTTTAGTTACTATAATAACCTAAAATAAAAATGTTTAGCATTATCATTCCTTGTGGGAAATTCACTGTTGTGATAGGATCCTTTGAGACCTTATGTTTTCTTCAAACCTCATTGATTTTTACAGACTTACTTTTCAACACCATTAACCTTTTCATATTTCAATCAACTGTATCCATGATAGAGCAGATTTTAAAGTTCTTCCTTAAAAGTCATGTATTGTCAGCAGGGTCTTTTATCAGCAATAATTGCCTGTTTGTGAACTGTTAAATTATTTAAATTTATACATACAAAACTTAAAGTCTCTCTCTATCTATCTATCTATCTATCTATCTATCTATCTATCTATATATATATATATATATGAAGACCTTGGAACCCTCAGCCCTAAGCAGGATGTCTCTATCTAATCCCTCTGCTGAGGGCTCAGAGAAACCTCAGCAGAGGTTTATGCATACATACATACATATATATCATATATATCATATATATATATATATATATATATATATATATCATGTATGTGTGTGGTTGTGTGTGTGTATAGAATACACACACACACACATACACACACAATGGAACTATACTGAGTGAAAAATCAATAGATAAATATAAAAATTATAAAATACAAAATTTAACAATAAAAACTAAAGGCTTTGACATGACATCATGAGACAAAGCACCTCCAAAAATTCTCTTGAACTAATTTTCTACAGGTCATTCATTTCTTGGGGATGAGACTTGCATTCAAGAGTCTTTTACTTCTTCAGTGAGACTACCTTGAAGGAAACTAATTTTTCATTTGTAAGTGGTTATCTACTGGCAATATCTCTGAGTTAAGGTGGGGCATTATGTCAGCTTCTCCCAGCTCTGGGACATGTATGACATGATGCAGACTCTTCTCATGTTGCTTCAGTTTCTATGAGTTGGTTATGGAATTGGTCCTGTTGTTTTTATAAGGCCTTTTCTACTTGATGTTCTCCATCCCCTCTAGCTTTTACACTCTTTCTGTCTCCATTCCTGCAGGTTTCTCTGAGCCCTCAGCAGAGGGATTAGATAGAGACATCCTGCTTAGGGCTGAGGGTTCCAAGGTCTCCGTATTTGTTCCTGTCTGCTGCAGAAGGAAGCTTTACTGATGAGCAAGGCACTGATCTGTGAGTATAACAGGATGTCATTATGAGTCATTTTATTACTACATTCCCTCAGTTATTTATCCATACAAACCAATGGGATGGTTACTTTTCATTTGGAGTACCATTAGTTTGTCGAGTCATTTTCTATTCCATTTTAAGTGACTAAAAATATATCCACAAAATTTAAATCAGCATTTTATCACTCTAAATCTAGCAAAATGAGATTGATTTTGTTTAAATGCATCCTCTTAAAACACTGAAATAGGTAATGTGATTAGTAGTTAATGTCATCATTTTCCAGAGCTGGCTCTCGTTTACAGAATAGGTTTCCCACTTAATAATAGGGTTAGCTCAAACCACCTTCTCCCACCACCTCACACCATTTTCTGTCCTGCCTCTTATCACTAGAAGACAGCAGGAATGAATACATTTTTGCTAGATGCAACCCCTTTGATCTGGGTGTACTCAGCCTCTAGAAAGAGGAAGAGACAATTACTGGTCATTAGAAGTTACCTAGTTTGTAATATTCTGCAGTAGCAGAGTACAAAAGATTGTCACTCTCTGAGTTCTTTGCAAACCAGAAGTCTTCAACCATGTTAAGGACAAGATAGTGGTATTTATCATGGACCCTCTGAACATGAGGAACAATGAAGGAACCATAAAGCTTCCTTCGTTGTTATATTTCTCATGTCAAGTATAATATTTTGTCTACCAGTTAATAAGTTAATATGTTTCATTTTTTACACTCTTCCCATACCTTATAAAACTATGCCTTTTCTATTTGCTCTGAAATTGTTTTTCAGTGTCATGTGTTACCTAGGCTTTATTCCATAGCTCTGTACATTGCTACCACAGGAGTGGAGGAAACTGTTTTTCCAGCTTCCACATCTCTAAACAACTCTGAGTATTTGTAGTCAGGTGGGTCATCTGAGTGGTGGTTCTGATGCTATCTGTGAAACTGTGTATTTGATACAGATGTAGTGTCTTCTTTTAGCAAATTTCCATGGGATTTCCATCTATTATCATTGTCTTTTCATGTCTATGTTTCCACAGAAAGTCCTACTCTTGACAAGACTGTGGGCTTATAGAGCCACTCCCAAGTTAATGGGATGTGAAGAGAAGATACACGATGCCTAAATACTCAGGGATAATATAAATATATGCCAATCTGCATTAGAAGTATATCTATGAAGGGGATATTTAATGCACTCCTCTGAGCTTGATAAATAAGTATTGAGATAAGAAATGGCAGAAATACAGCTCTGAAGCCTAACTCTAAGTTCTCTGCTTTTGCCCAACTCTCTTTCTCCACACAATGGATCTGTGTTTAGCCACATCAGTGGAGATAACAGAGAAGAGTCCACAGCTTTCTAATACTTCTCCTTTGAAATAATATATTGGTCAATTTTGGTTCTTGGTAACCTTTCCTGTCACTATATTCTGAGATTATGTCTAAATTGGAGTTTGCAGAGTCAACTCATGTAATTTACTGGCTTTACTCATTTTAATATGTTACCTCCAATACCACTGGCTTCTCAAGGACTGTCCAAGACCTTGTAAAGATGAAAGGAGAAACTGTTTTCAAACACCAGTGTTTTGCCAACAAAATCCACTTGCTTGTCTAGATTTACCATAACCATGTCTCTTTATTATCCTCACTTCCACTAACTTACAAAATTTAGTAAAGAATAGTGTCATAGTTCAGAAATCTGCTTCAAAGCACTTGTTAAAGTTAATATAGAGATATTTTATAGTAAACATCCAGGTGACATCTTAAGAGGAAGTTGCTTATTTAGCAATAGCAATGCTTCTGAGCATATAACTGGATCCTTATAGATCTTACGCTTGTACAAGTAGAAGTGTTAATTTGGAATCGAGAGTAGAGAGCTTTCTGTGGACGCATGCCATGAGAGTGTCAGAACCAGTCCACTGAACTTTGTCAAACTGAGTGACAGATTGGTTTATCTAAATTGAGGGTGTTTTTCTCCTCTACCTTTTAATTGTGGATCATTCCTTCAGGTGTTTTATTATAATTGTTCACAGCTTGTGCTGCTTTATTGATTAAACCGCTGTGAAGCTCTTGGTGGAAGTGTGGCATAAACCATGTGATATGAGCCTTTTAAGGCTATTGCTATGCTTGTAGACAGACAGCTGCAGCTCTGGTGGCTCCGATTGAAAAACAAATGAAATGTTTTTAGGAAACTGTAATCACACTAGTCTTGACATTTCACCACTTCCCCCTGGGTAACTAATAAATTTCATTTTTAAAAGAAAATTCTAATTAAATATTATTTTCTTTCTTTCTTTTGGTTGGGAGGAAATTCTAAATTTATAAAAATCTCAGACCCTGTATGGAGTTTCACCTTTTTATAATTAGGTTTCTACTAGGTAGACAAGTGGCTTAAGTATATTTATATTCATATTTCAGAATGATTACTTGTATTTACTTACTGTGAGGCACAAATAATACAAAGAGTGTTGAACTGTAAGCATTTAGATCTTCTTAGAAAACAGAATTAAGATATATGGCTCAGAATGGATCTGTTATTCACTGAGCATGAATAATACGTCAACTAAAGGGATGGACTACACTTTTCTTAGACTTTTATGTACAAGGAGATGTATACTTCACATTGCAATGTCTTTGGGCAGGCCTAGAGCCTGATTCCTATCTTTCAAATTAAAACACCTTCCCATACTTGTTCTGTGATCTTAGGCAAACTCAATGTCCATAAATCTTTGTTTCCTCAATCTACAAAAGTAGCATAGCAGTAGTGTACCACTAAGGTGGATATTCACACTCCTTGCTCTGCTCAACTCATTATTCATTGAGAGAAGGCTTACTGGTGTGTGGCCTAGAAGACAGGCAATTTCTGTTCATCAGAGTCTTAAGTAGCTTTGGATGGATGACACTGTGCTGAATGCAAACTTGTTAGAATTAAAATACTGGCATCATTTCCCTTGGGCAAGAAAAAATATCACTGGGAGCATTACTAAGTCAATAGATGGTTGATGTGGTGCATATGAATAGTCTCTGTGTTTAAGGAAAACATTTAGATGGAGGAGGGGTCACCAGTACTGATGCATAAGCTAAGACTGTGGCTGGCCAGTATTTTCTTGAGAATTGATGTTGTCAGTTGCTTTGTATTCAAAGATTAGGGTAAGTGTAACTATTTGTGTCTCATTACATGTGCAAGGAGAACACACATAGTCAACTTAAAAAGAAATAGTAATTTTCTCTGGTAGGAAAAGTCTCAGGATATACCATTATGGATGACTCTGACTGGCATTAATTATTTGGGCATTATAACATCAATATTCAATTTACCAACATTAGGACCCTTCTCAGGAATGAAGCAACCATGATTTATCACTCTACATTAAAAAGGTTGAATGGCATTATCACGTATACATAATTCATTTTAATTAAATGCATATTCTCGAATAGCTTCTTAATGGCTATCCAATGCCTCATTAATCTTGAGGGTAACAACCTGAGATCCTTTGAGAGGTCATGTGATAATTCAAAATTCACAAAGATACATGTAATACCCAAGTACGATATATGTTAGGTGATCCACAGGGTGTAAGTAAATGTCAAATTTAATATTTATTTATGGTACAATTACTTCAAACAAGTATTAAAGAGATAAAAGGCACATATTTGATAAGAGGCGTTCTGATCTTTTCATCACCAGTTTTAAGTTCCCTCTCTAAAGGACTCTAAAATGCATGTTCTGCCAGTTTGCTTTCAATGAGGTTTTATAGCAGATTGTGATACACTAGGTTAAACAAACAAACAAACAAAGACAACTACATTTGTATAAGAGTTTCCTGTGCCAATTTCAATATGAATTTATTAGCAGCATCAGAAAATTCTGTCTTGTTTACTTCAACACCATCAAAGTCTAGAATTTTCCCTCACAGACAGGCATTTGGTAAAAGGTCTATGGATGAATGGTTGTTCTTTGAATAAGCCAGAATATGTTAGGGGGATTAAAATCTCAAGAATGAATTTTCTCAGCATTAAGTTCTGAATTTAAAGAACAGTTATACAATCTAGAGTTAAGTCTTGCAACAACTTCCCCAATGCAATGCACACTATTTGTGGAGTGTCAAGGTTAAAACTGCGATAAATAACTTTCCACAAATCTACTACCATCACTAGTGACAAATACATAAATGTGTCATACTACAATCAAATAAAAGAATTTTCTTATCTGTGTGAGCTGTGTGGATTCTCAAGAGTAGAATAATTAGTGATTACTTATCCAGCAAATGGATTACTTATCCAGTAAATTTTACATGTTTATGTTTCATTTGTTTTGAAATAAGATGTAAGATTTCGACACACAGACTCTCAGCATTTTACCAGTAAACAGTATGGTTCTTGACATAGGATACTCTGTTGAAGAAGAGAGATTAGTCCCTGAAATTTCCTTGGTACATCCATCAATTTGAGAGAAGGAATGAGAGAGTTAAATAGTGTGTATGTACAGGCATGCTTCCAGCAAAAAGAGCAGGTGGAGACTCTGGAGACCTCCACAGGCAAATTCCATTACTTTTCTTGGAATCTTAAACAACATTTACATGATTGTCAAGTAACACAAGTTATTTTGCTTCCTGAAATGCTTTAACATCATTAATTGGACAACATTCATAGGAGTTTAGAGTTTAGTGGTTGGACTGGAAGCATAGAACCTACTTTATAGATAATAAAATAGTAACATTCATATAAGCAATTTTTTGAAAGCCTAGTAAATAATACATTTCACAGACAGTATAAAACTCTGAATCCTTAAAAAGATAGTAGCTGGCTTGTCCAGGCAGGGGAGGTGCCTTTAATCCCAGGATTTGGGAGAGAGAAGCAGGTAGATCTCTGAGTACTAGTCAGCTTGGTCTTTAGAGAGAATTCCAGGATAGTCAGGAGTACACAGCCAAATCGAGCATTGAAAAGAAAAAAGAAAATTATTTGCTGGTTTAGGTATACAAAACAAACAAACCAGAAAACCCTGCGATAAGAAAACAAACTATAACACACTATGATAGATAAGAAGGTATCAAAACAGGCAGGAAGTAGGTATTGATATGTCACTGACAGCAAAGGTATATCTTTACCAAATTCCACCAAGAGCTTTTGTTGAAAATAGAGGACCCAGATAATTTTGCATACTTGTAAACCCAGCACTCAGAGGAGTTGTTGGACTATGGGTTTTAGAGCATCCAGGGACAAATAGTGAGCTCTAACACACATAAATTAATAAATACGGAGAGAAAGGAAAGAAAAGGGAAGAAAGGAAGGAAGAAGAGAAAAGAGAAGCCAAAAGAAGAAAAGGAAGAAAGAATGAAGGAAGAAGGGAAGAAAATTCAACTTCTTTATTCACAAATACAAGAACAATGAGATTCAGAGAGGTGTTTTCCTCTATGAACTTACCCAATGCAATGACCACTCTTTTTTTTTTTTTTAACTTTTATTGCATTATGATGAGAAAAGTTACATGATTTTAATTTATCTGAATTTGTTAACTTTTAAAAATATATTTTAAATAAATAAAATTAAATCACATTCTTGTTTCCCTTTTGTACCCCAACTCCTCCCAGAGACCCCCCCTTCAATACCTACAATATCTTTTTTGTCATATTCCTTAAAATTTATAAAATATTATAACAATACAAATAAGTATTATAAAAGTTGTTTGATATAAAACAATAATCAATTTAACAGTCTTATGTAGATGCTCGTCTACAGCAATAGTTAAAATACATTTTTCTCAACATAAGTTTTAAATAACTCCAAACATATTAACTGTATACTTCAAAATAATACATCATTACGGGTATTTTCCTAAATGAACATAAATATATAAAGTCTTTTTGTTTGTTTTGTATTTAGTAGAGTTTAAAATCTTGGCTCTTACTGTGGTACAAGCCCAAAATAACCACTCTTAACTAATCTGTACTTCTGCTAATTCAAGTAAAACAAAACAAAAATGAGTAATATGTGTAGTCCTTACAGTTTAATTCTTTTGCTTTAATATACTAACTTAATCCTCTTTTTTTTCTTTTTCTTTTTTTATTTTATATGCATTTATTTATATTTTTTAAAATTAGGTATTTTCTTTATTTACATGTAAATTTCTCCTTTCCCAGTTCCCCTCCAAACAAACAAACAAACAAACAAAATAAACAAGAACAAACTCCTGCTGCCTCCCCCATCCCCATGCCTGCCACCCTACCCGTTCCCACTTATTGGCCCTGGCATTCCCCTACACTGGGGCACAGAACCTTCATAGGGCTGAGGACCTTTCCTCCTATTGATGATCAACTTTGCAATCCTCTACTATACACATGCTGCCAAAGCAATCAGTCCCACCATGTATAGTCCTTGGTTGGTGGTTGGGTCCCTGGGAGCTCTGACGGTACTAGTTAGTTCATATTGTTATTCCTCCTAAGGGGCTGCAAAGCCTTCAGTTCCATAGAACCTTTCTCTAACTCCTTCATTGGGGACTGTGTACTCAGTTCAATGGATGGCTGTCAGCCTCTATATCTGTATTAGTCAGGTATTGTTAGAGACTCTCAGGAGATAGCTGTATTTAGGCTGGCTTGTCCTTCCTTCATTCTCTGCTCCATAGTTAATCTCTGTAACTCCTTCCATGGGTATTTGATGAAATGTCCACCTTTTGGTCTTCCTTTTTCTTGAGTTTCTTGTGGTTTGTGGGTTGTTCTTCCTGTATTCTGAACTTCTGGGCTAATAAACACTTATCAGAGAGTGCATACCATGTGTGTTCTTTTGTGATTGGGTTACCTCACTCAGGATGATACTCTCCAGATCCATCGATTTCCCTAAGAATTTCATAAATTCATTGTTTTTAATAGCTGAGTAGTACTCCATTGTGTAGATGTAACACAGTTTCTGTAGCCATTCCTCTGTTGAGGGACATCTGCGTTGTTTCCAGTTTCTGTCTATTATAAATAAGGCTGCTATGAACATGGTGGAGCATGTGTCCTTATTACATGTTGGAACATCTTCTGGGTATATGCCTAGGAGTGGTATAGCTGGGTCCTCTGGTAGAACTAAGTCCAATTTCCAGAGGAACCCCCACACTGATTTCCAGAGTGGTTGTACCAATTTGCAATCCCACCAGCAATGAAATAGTGTCCCTCTTTCTCCACAACCTCTCCAGCATGTGCTGTCACCTGAGTCTTTTATCCTAGCCAATCTGACTGGTGTGAGGTGGAATCTCAGGATTGTTTTGATTTGCATTTCCCTGATGACTAAAGATGTTAAGCATTTCTTTAGGTGTTTCTCACCCATTTGGTATTCATCAGTTGAGAATTCTTTGCTTAGCTTTGTACGACATTTTTTTAATAGTGTTATTTGCTTCTCTGGAGTCTAACTTCTTGAGTTCTTTGTATATATTGGATATTAGCCCTCTATCAGATATAGGGTTGGTAAAGATCTTGTCCCAATTTGTTGGTTGCCTTTTTGTCTTATTGACAGTATCTTTTGCCTTACAGAAGCTTTGAAACTTTATGAGGTCCCATTTAGCAATTCTTGATTTTAGAGCAGAAGCTAATGGCGTTCTTTCCAGGAAATTTTCACCTGTGCCTATTTGCTCAAGGTTCTTCCCCACTTTCTTTTCTATTATTTTCAATGTTTCTGGTTTGATGTGGAGGTCCTTCATCCACTTGAACTTGAGCTTTGTACAAGGAGAAAGGAATGGATCAATTTGCATTTTTCTACATGCTAACTGCCAGTTGAGCCAGCACCATCTGTGGAAAATGCTGTCTTTTTTCCACTGTATGATTTTAGCTCCTTTGTCAAAGATCAAGTGACCATAGGTACATGGGTTCATTTCTGGGTCTTCAATTCTGTTCCATTAATCTACCTGCCTGTCACTGTACCAATACCATGCAGTTTTTATCACAATTGCTCTGTAGTACAGCTTAAGGTCCGGGATTGTGATTCCACCAGAGGTTCCTTTATTGTTGAGAATGGTTTTGGCTATCCTGGGTCTATTGTTGTTCCAGATGAATTTGCAAATTGGTCTTTCTAAGTCTGTGAAGAATTGAGGTGGAATTTTGATGAGGATTGCATTGAATCTGTAGATTGCCTTAGATAAAATGGCCATTTTTACTATATAAGTCCTGCCAATCCATGAGCATGGGAGATCTTTCCATCTTCTGAGATCTTCTTCAATTTCCTTCTTCAGAGACTTGAAGTTCTTCTCAAACAGATCTTTTACTTGATTAGTTAGAGTTATACTGAGGTATTTTATAATATTTGTAACTATTGTTAAGGGTGTTGTTTCCCTAATTTCTTTCTCCGCCTGTTTATCCTTTGTGTAGAGGAAGGCCTCTGATTTGCTTGAGTTAATTTTATATCCAGCTACTTTGCTGAAGTTGTTTATCAGGTTTAGGAG
>JADRCD010171569.1:0-17196 GCA_019843815.1 Montemys delectorum
AAAAAAAAAAAAAAAAGAATTATAAAAGTCTATAGCTGTTCAATAGATTTATTAAAACATTGATCCACAGTTGTATAAGTGTATGCATATGAAACCTACTGAACCCGAAGCCTAACTGTCCTAGATTAAGAACAGCTAAGTATGGTGGAGGGAGGGCACTGGACCCTGACCCATCACAGGATGCGTCACTTGAGATGCTGTTAACTCCCAATCATGTCTACTAACAAGAATCTCAGTCATTGCTTTTTACTTAGAGCTGTTTATTTTTCCTGAATGTTTATGGCATGATCATTACTGTATGATATTCCGAACAATTGTGCAAAGTCACTCCTCTAATCCCCAACATGCATGTGAAGAAAATACATGAACAAGGTCTAGGTGAACTTCTAAATGCTCAAAGACTGGTATAATATACACAGAAAGTAAAACATAATTCTCAGAAAGAACATAACATTTCTCTTTTGAATTTTCAGGCTTTTATTTTAAAACCATTTCTGAGAATTAAAAAAAAAATGTAATAACCTAATTCATAGATGTCAATGATAGGTCAAGAATAAAATCCAGAGCATGTCTCTGGGTCTGAGAATGAATTAAGAGCATTTCATTCTGCTCCCCTTCAACAGGTTCTACCGCCTCTTCACTTTTGTCATACATAGACAAGGGCTTCCTTCTGTCTTTCCCATTGTTACTAAAACTGGTAATTTGTACTGGGCAAGCTTATCCCAGGTTCAGGATCACTAGACAGGCATAAGAAACAAATCTAAAATCCAAAGGAAAACAACATTCACGGCAAACTGCTGGTCACCAGGAGTTGCCTTTTTCTCTCCAAAAATTAAGCATCAAATCTGAGTTTTCTTCCTTTTCAAAAGAAGTTATGCCTCAAAGAGGAAGTGTTCAGATATGGAAAGTGATAAAAAAAAAAAAGTCTGTCTGCATAAATCTGCATTGGAGAAAGCTTTAGCAAGTCAGGAGGAGTGTGAGGCTCCCATAGATTAACTAGGCATGCTGAAGGATGAGGAGCTTAGAGATTTCATTTTCCCATCTCACATCTCTATAGTGTTTTATATAAAATACGCCAAGAAAAGAAGATCTTTGAAAAGATATTTTACCTCATAAAATGAAGGCTCTACTTTAAAAAGATTATTTTCAAAATAATTCTTTATTAGTTTTCTATTATCTAAAACAACCTGAAATAAGCAGCTATCAGATCTCTAAAAGCATTTTTAAACCTATGTTTACCCATGAGTTTATACATTAAAGATAACTGTAGGATATGACTACATAGGTGACATTTTTAATTATGTAAAATGCACAAAACATACAATAAACCATTTAAAGGCTTAAAACTCAGGAGCAATTACTGCACTGGAAAGCTGTGAAATTCTCATTTCCTATAGTTTCAACCTAGGCCATTACCCCAGGAAAGCACTCCACAGCCTGTAATCATTCTGTTCCTTTACTGCTGTGGCTGTCCATGGTACAGACCTAAGTATTCTATGTGGAATGGGGATGGTCTGTGCATCACATTTGTAACAGCTAAAGCTTCATACAAATGAGGAATCTAAAATTGCACACCACAACCTATGAATGTCTAATATCACTTTTCACTACTCCTTGTACTATGATCTTTAGGACATGCTTTTCATGCAACACATCTAGAACATAAATGTTATAGGAATAAAGTATTAAAACATTAAAGTCCAAAAATAAAAATTGAAAGAAGAGCAGAGACTGAAGGAAGGGCCATCTAGAGACTGCCCCACTTGGGGATCCATCCCATATACAGTTACCAAACGCAGACTCTATTGTGGATGCCAATAAGTGCTTGCTGACAGGACCCTGATATAGCCATCTTCTGAGAGGATCTGCCAGCCTGACAAATACAGAGGCAGATGCTCACTGCCAACCACTGAACTGAGCACGGGGATCCCCAACGGAGGAGTTAGAGAAAGGACTGAAGGAGCTGAAGAAGTTTGCAACACCATACGGAAGAACAACAATAGCAAGCAATCAGAGCTCCTAGGTTCTAAACCAGCAACCAAGGAATACACATGAGAGGACACATGGCTCCAGCTGTATATGTAGCAGAGGATGGCCTAGTCGGGCATCAATGGGAGAAGAGGCCCTTGATCCTGTAAAGGCTTGATGCCCCAGTGTAGGGGAATGTAAGGGTGGGGAGGTGGGAGTGGGTGGATGGGTAGGGCACACCCTCATAGAAGCAGGAGGAGGGGGATGGGATAGGTGGTTTCTGGGGCGGGGGGGGGGAATCAGGAAAGGGGATGATAACATTTGAAATGTAAATAAATAAAATACCCAATAAAAATGACTATGCATTAAAAAAAAAAAAGAAGAAGAAGTGTACGGAATGCCTTTAATCCTAGCACCCAATGGAGAAGCAGAAGCAGAAGTGTCTGTTAGTTTTAGTCTAGTCTGGAAAAATAGCATTTCCATACCAGTAAGGGCTGCATAGTGATACACTGTCTCAAATTAAAAAAGGAGGAAGAAGGGAGGAAGGAGGGAGGGAAAGAGGGAGAGAAGGAGAGAGGGAAAGAGGAGGGAGGGAGGAAGGGAGGGAGGGAAGAAGGAAGGGAAGGAGGGAGGGAGAGAGGAGGAGGAAAGGAAGAAGGGAGAGTGGGAGGGAGGAAAGGGGAAGAGGACATGGTAGAGGGAAGGAAGGGAAGGGAAAGGAAGAAGTAAAAGAAACCAACAACTTCATACATGAAATATTTTTAAATATCCTCCAGTTTTATAAAGGGAGATATGAAATACATACTATTATTCTAAAGTTCTTCAATTCTCAAATGGTTAAGTTAAATTGAAATACGTAATATTTAGCAAAAGTGAAATGCAAAAAATTAAGATAAAGTAATTTTGCAAAAATAAATAAATCAGACACTATAATTAAATAAACAAAAAGTTATCAGAATCAATAAAGAGTTTCTATAGAAAAAAAGAATTCTGAGACTTTCTCACATAGAGAAAAAATGAGAAAAAAAATGAGAAGTATGTCACCTAACAGACTATCAAACTAGTCAAATACTGTAAGCATATTTAAAACTGTTCAAAATCAAAAAAGGTTCTCTTACAAATGAGGAAACTGAGAACCTGAAGAAACACCATAAGGAAATGCCGCCAACGGACTGACACAGGGTTCAGGGAGAACAAGCTTGATGGGGCTCATTCTGCTTTTATCATCAAATGCATTAATTGTTCTTTTGTGGTAAGTTCTAGAATAATAAGCAGCCACAGGATTCAGCATGTGGAGGAAATTAACTACATATACCTTTAAAAAAATTAATCAACAGATTTGAGTATAAACACACAAAGAAGAGCTATCCATAATGTATTTTTTATTTGAAAATATATCAGCAAATGAACTAATACAGTATGACAATCACCTCAAAAGTAGAGAAACAATTGTGTTCTGAGGCATTAGCAATGTCGTGACTTAATGAGGAGTGAATACAAGTAGAATATTTGAAAAGCAAATATGTCCAAAGGTGGAAGAAAATAGGGGTATAATTGTGATGGTTAAGGAAAAATATCAACTTGAATGAATCAGGAATCAGCTGAGAAATGACCTTTCTAAGCATGCCTGTCAGGGGGATCTTGATAACTAAGGTAGGTAAGGAGGGAAAACACAGCTGAAGGACAGGTGAGCCTTCTCTGGGCAGCCCCTGAGAAAGGGAGCAAAGCACTAACTTGTGTGTATCTGCATTCTCTACTAAAATGTATCCACATTCTCTGCTGTCTGGAGGATGTAAGATGACCAGTTATTTAAGATCCTGATACAGGCAGAATAAACCCTTTCTCCTTACGTTGCTCTTATCATATTATTTAATTACAGCTGCAGGAGAAAGGCAAAGAGAGAAAGGTCAGCTAACACTGCCTAAGAGTGTTCTAAAGAACTGACATTTGAAGGCAAGCTGCAAACTCCTACATTTGCACTAAACCAAAATTTCCTATACACTGACACAAACTTGTAAGTAACTCAGGAGAGCATCTTGATTATGCTCACCTAACACAAAGATCATGAACGACATTAAAAATTATATAGTAATACAAGGCATTCTATTTTGTTCATTTATATAACTGGTGACTAGAACTACTATTTCTGTCAGAAATTTAATTTATATGTATATATACACTTACATGTATGTGTGTACATAAATTATGTATATGTAAAGTAGGTAATTGATATGTTAGGTGTGATTAGATTTTTTAATAATTTCAAGTTTATACTTTAGCATTTGAATTATAATTTTACTTCTAGACTGTTTTTAATGAAGTAATTTACTATAAATGTTAATATTTATTTAAGTATTTCATTGGCATAATTATTTGTAATAGTAAAACTAGAAGTTAAGATAAATGTAGTATTATAGATAAGAAAGTAAAGTTGAAAGGAATTTTTAAAGACATGACAAAATCTATAAGTTAATATAGAAAACAGCAGAATTCAGGCCATGTATTTATAATCCCAGAACTTGAGGCAGAAGCTCAAGGGTCACCAGCTCAATCCAAGCCTGGTCTACATATGGTGTTCAGTCCAGCTAGAACTATATAGCAAAATTCTAACTCCAAAAAAAAGAAGGAAGGAAAAATGCAAAAGTATGTGAAATTTTATTTAAAATATATGTGCATGTATTTTAAAAAGTCCCATGTAATGTTAAGATTCTTAGTGATTTTACTTTTTTTGTACTGACTAGATTTCTGATAAGTATGAACCATACTTAGAATTCCTGTCTTTTTTGTATGTAATTTGATTATGTATGTGTATAATTTCAAAATGTATGTAATTAACATTACATCAAAATTCATAAAATATTTTCCTTCCAAGATATAGAAGTGAGCATATGCTGTTGATATTCAGCTACAGTTACATGGATTATGTGCCTTCATGGCCTTAGCGGTTTTGACCTACTTCCAGACTAATTTTTAATCAAGTAGAAATAAATGTATTTAAAATTTCTCCAAATCTCTTCTGTGTATTTCTAGCTTTCTCTTCTAGCACAATTCACATATGAGCTTGTAATTTGAAATGATGTTAATAAAATACAACTGTTAAAGATCAGTAACATTCCCAAAAATACATCATTTCCCCTTAAAACTAAAAGGAGAAACTTCCTGCTGACTTAACAGGAAGGTATGTCTAAGGAATTTAAAGTACAATTTCATAATAGTTTGGGTTTTAACTGTCACAGTTTTAATCAGTACCAATTTCTGGATTTGAGAACTTAAATAGTTATTTTATTTAGTACTCAGGAAATTTCAAATTAACAGTCACTGGTTTATTAATAGTTACTAGAACAATAAAGCTGAATGTGTTCTAATATGGTTATGATAATATAATGAACACACTTAAATTTGCAAGCCACATGTAATAAGAATACAATACAGAATTTGGAATTAAACTCTTAACTTGAAAATAAATCAATCAATGCTCACGTAATGATAAGTTACCTGGTACACACGGGAGTCTATTATATATATTTCCCTCATTGCATTATTTAGTCTTGACTGTTGTAAAAAAATAAATAAACACTTCTTCTAGAAACCTTATATGTCTGAACAATATTAAAAATCCACCAGAAATTTCCTTAAGACTGAAAAGCAAAGAAGATTATATAAATATTTGCTTCTATCTTAATTCAATCTTTGTATGATATATCACTTTCCTCTTTCTTAAGAAATAATAGCAATTCCTAGTAATTTAAAAGTAAAGAGTAAAAAATCATCGCCCCAACTTCTAAAATATTGTGCTGATTAAAAGACGAATTACATATCTTCATGAAATTATTAAACTCTATAAACCTCACATTTAAAAAAGCATTACAAGAAATAACCCAAAAATAAACTCAATTTTAAGTAACTAAAAATTACCAAAAATAAAAAGCTAATAGTAAAGGCACAATTATGTTCTGGGAATAACTTGGCTTACAAACAAAACAAAAACAAACAAACCAAACTAACAAAAACCCTTAGCATCCTATTTTAAAAGCCTCATTCAATATTCGCAAAGAGATAAATTTGTGATTACATACTGAAAGCTGTCCAGATAAGAACTGCGGGACATCCCTCAGCATGCCAGGACTCATGGGTGAGGTAACAGATATAGAAGGACGATCCATTTTTTGAGATTCAAATGAACTAGAACCTGAAATGACAATTATACACAAAGAATAAAAAAATGTCGTTTCCTATTTCAGAACACTCAACATGCTTCTTTAAAAGTCCTTGAAGTGTCATTTTACAGAGACCATTTTATTTCATAATGTTATAATCTTAAGAGGTTTTAGTGAGATTTGCTTCTGTTTCAGCCAGTTATCCTTTGTTGTTGTTTTTGATTTGCCCAGGTGTGATTTAGAGCCACAGTTATACCTGTGCTGTGCTAACTTTGGCTCTACTCCAAACTCACTTGTCTATTATCTGAACTATTACTCACACTAGATATTAAGAAAACCTTTAAAATGCAAAAGCAAGAAAAAGCAAAACACAAAACAATAAACCTTTTTGATGACACCCTAAAATTTAAATGCTAAGAACATAAGTACCAGAATGTCAAAAATTATTAAATGTTTTTGGATATTTTAAGACATATCTTGTATGATATAAAAATATTACTCCAGTAGAAATGAAATGAGAAATTATGAAAAAGATAGGCAATAATAGAAACATCAATAACTAAATGTTGTATGTGTGACTTTGGTTCTAAGCAGTTGTTGGAACCAGTTGGAATGTTTACAGAAATAGATATTAAGTTACCAGTAGAAGTATATACACTAATAAGATCATGGCTTTCCACTGTGAAGGGAATTAGCAGAAGGACTTTAGGTGATACTAAAGTAATGCAGACAATAGAACTGAGAGCGCGACTCACTGGAACAGCTGGCACTTGCTAGCCATGTATGATACTCTAGGTTCAATCTTCAACTATGTAGGAGGGGAAAACAAAGATGTGAGAAATGCAGGTGGGTACTAAGATTTCGACCCTATTATCAAGAATAGAATGCCACCTCTGTACCAGTTATGGTCTCTGAAA
Source organism: Montemys delectorum (assembly GCA_019843815.1). NCBI lineage: Eukaryota > Metazoa > Chordata > Mammalia > Rodentia > Muridae > Montemys > Montemys delectorum. Next base: position 7,043 of record JADRCD010171569.1, read on the forward strand.
AAGTCAGTGCATACTATGCAAATAGTTACAGGAAAGGAGGAATGGGGCAGTAGAACTTACTTTGGAAGTAAAAAGTAAAAGTTACAGTGACTTTTAACATCTTTCAAAAACAATGTAAAGCACATAACATATCAATAGGACCAAACATCAAGGACAACACTAGAATTTGAAGTCAGCCTGTTGAACCCTGTACCTAGTTAGAAATGTGCATGCATAAAATTCACTTCTAGAATGTCTATCACATAAAGTTTTGAGGGAAAGGTACAAATTTAGGCTCAAAAAGTAATGGTGATGCCTTTTCACAATATTTAAAAGTAAATTAACAATACCTTTGCAGAATTTGTTATCTCACAAGGCTTACAAAGCATCAGATAACAGGGAAGTTAGGAGAATGTATTCTTTAAGCAAGAGGAATGAAGAGATAATGATAGCATCTTTCAATAATGTAACTTTGGCAGTCACTTGGCTAGCAGTTAAAACCATATAAGCAAATAACTACAGATGTGTCCAGAACAGCAACTTTTATTAAAAGTTTATAAAGAGTGCTCCTTGGACAGGCATATAGTCTAATGTTTAAAGAATAAAAGTTTGGAACCACATTGAACTAACACTCCTGTCTCTCCAGGGACAAGCTTACCAGCATGGTCTGAGGCATTTTAGATAGACATAAAATAAAGGATTTCCTATTGCTTTCATGGTGTCTTACTAATATAAGGAGAAAAAGTCAGCCTTTGCCATAGTTTAGCTGCAACACCAAGTTGCAAGTATTAAATAAAATGAAAGCAATGACAGTAGCACTATATAACTCTGTTTATTTATTACAGTATAGTTTATTTGACCAAGATCACAACTATCTTGCCACTACCATTACAATTGTGATATTTTTGAGCTTCACTTTGCTTAGTTCTGGCTTCATCCAATAGTTTTAACGACATAATCAAGTGTTAAGTATAAATAGCTCTTTGAAAGCATTTCCCAGAGCACATGAATTCTCCAAGAGCAAGTGGACATCCTCACAGAAGCTTTAAAACCTGTTCAATGTGGTTTCTGCTGCTGCTCCTGAATCATTCTAATTCCCCTTGCAAACTTTATCCAACTGCACTGTCTTCCCTGTGTTAAGTGTACATCGGTGTTCCCTGCCCAGCATCACTGAACGATCAGGTATCTGTACCTATGTACCTGCAAATCTTTCCACCATGACAGCCACTCTTTGAAGTTTTGTCCAAACTACTTTGCAATTTTGTTTATCTTATTCAACATTGTGTTTTAAATTGCAACCCTCATCTTCTCTCCTTGTATCCAATATACTACTCTTTCTTTTTCTTTTTTTTTCTTTTTTTGGTTTTTCAAGACATGGTTTCTCTGTATAGTTCTGGCTGTCCTGGAACTCACTCTGTAGACCAGGCTTCTTTTTTTTAATTAGATGTTTTCTTTATTTACAATATCTCCTTTCCCAGGTTCCCCTCCAAAAAGAAGAAAAAATAAAAATAAAATAAAAACTAAAACTAAAACAATCCCTTGTCCCACCCCCCCATCCTGCTCACCATCCCACCCCCTCCTGCTTACTGGCCCTGGCATTCCCCTACACTGGGGCATAGGACAATTCAGAGACTGATCCACCTGGGAATCCTTCCCATATTCAATCATCAACTCTAGACACTATTGTGGATGCCAGCAAGTGCTGGCTGACAGGAGCCTGAGATAGCTGTCTCCTGAGAGGCTCTGACAGTACCTGACTCATACAGTAAACTATTCTCAGTCAATAAAGAAACAGTTCATCAGAAAACAGCTCATTTGAGATATGAAATTGCTTTCAAAAACAAAACAAAGTTGAACTTATACGTTAGTTGTTTCATTACTGCTGTGATATAAAATTAGATTTACTAGTTTAATCTGGAAAAATATAAATTAAATTAAACTATTCACTAGATTTTTCCAAGCATACCCTTCTACAAAACATTAGTTACAAAGTTGTAAACTTTAAATTTTGTGGGAAACACTAGGAGTAGGTAGCTTTTTTGAGTAGTAAAAATGGTCATGACTTTTCATTGGGATACGCGGGTACATAGGAAGCCAAAACATGCCTAACTCCATACTTGATGTGCAGTTTATTAGAACATGCCTTAGTAAAGGTCCTTAAAAACCTACAATAGTCATGGTAGGTGTAAAATAAAATACTGAAATGATTATAGAGCTTTATATTTTTCAACAGATGTGAAATACTATAAAATTTTCCATATTTTTTAATTTAATGTTTGAGGTTATAAATTTACTTATTTTATTCCATATTTCTAGACAAACTTATTCACTAGACCTCTAATGAATGATATGCTTAATGACATATCCTAGAATAAATTAAACTTACTGGATTCCAGTTGTGCATGCGTGCTATCAGGTATTCTAGGAATATCTCTGGAATGATAGAAAAGGATAAAAAAAATAAAATTTATCAGTTGAAACATCTTGTCTTCCAATAAAATTAGGAATAAAAAGTGAAAACTGGGAAATAAGTATATAAAAGCTTTATGAAAATGATAAAAGAGAAGCCACAATTTTTTGTTTTGTTTTTGGACAAGCTGACCTAGATCTTCTACATAGGTGAAGCCAGCCTTGAATTTGCCACACAATTCTGTCTTTTCCTCCCAAGTCTGGGATCATATTTTTACAGTTTACTCTGACAGGAATTAAAACCTATGTGCATTTTAGCACATTTATAAAAATTCACACTTTATTTCCTATGTGCCTTACTGTATAACCTTAGAATATAATCTACTCTAAAAAAAAGCTTTGTATTCAACAAAGTAAATTTCATATACATATACTAATTCAATTCTTTATTTTACCTTCTTTTCTAAATAAATTGCACTGGAAGTCAAATCAAATATCACTAAAACATTGCACTGTAACAAAAAGTTTTAAATGTTACATTGATAACAGGCAAGCATGGTTCATACCAGAAGTTCCAAAGTTACCTTGTAACTATATTTACTATTTAATTTTCATATGTATTTATATCAAAAATGCTTATTTGATATATAAGTAGATAGCAAAAACTAGATTCATTCACAAAATGACTATAAATTATTTAAAATATTAAATATACAATTTTATATACTTTTTCATGGTGATATTTTTATTAGATATTTTCTTTATTTACATGTCCAATATTTTATATTTTAATACTAAAGTAGACACAGTATGGTTTTCCCATATTTGCAAACTTTAAAGAGGCAAAAGGCTCCAATCTATTATTTCCTAAGTATGAAAACAGCCCATGGCTGCAAGAAGGAATTTCTATAGCCTCCATTTAATTATTTAATAATTCACTCAATAGTTTACTGTCAAGTAACACATTTTTTCTAATTTAATTTTGATATATCTTTTATATTACCATAGAATATAAATTTCTACAGAAAAGGCACTGGCAGGACATGTCAAGAATAATCTTTATAACATGGATGAAAGGATTAACTCTACTTCCACTTTTGAGAAAAATAAGCTATTTGCAATAAATACAATGAAAAAGTGTATTTTAATATTGCCTGTTTTGATCTTACTAATCGTATTTTAAAAGAAACTACTTTTCCTTAAGTAAGACCTGTATCTGGATAGTATATGCTTTTTGTTTTTATCTTTATAAGCTAGTCTCCATTTGAAAAACAAAAACAAAAAATTGTAAGAATGTAGACTACAGTGATTGACATTTTTTCAATGTAGAAGACATATAACTTTTCCTAAAAGTAATGATATTTTTTTCTATTTTGTAATCAACAACATATTTTATTATAATCAGATAAAGAAAAATCATTAATCGTGGTCAAATATTTTGGCTAAAGAAAAAAGATATCTAGAAAATAACCTATTTTTATAAAGCAGTCAGACAATTTTGGATTTCACACCCAAAAGGCTGAATAGTAATCAGCTTTACACACAAATACGTTACAGAAACTGGGGCTGGAGCATGGCTCCAGGATAAAGAGCACATACTGCTCATGCAGAGGACCAGGACTTGGTTCCTAGCATGTACATGTGGGTTTACAACCATCCATCCATAACTCCAACACCACAGGGAATATGGCTGCTGTGTGCACTAGGCATACATGACGTGCACACACATACGTGCAAACAAAACACTCATACACATTAAATTAAAATAAGTAAGTCTTAAAAAGTAAGTAAAAATAAATTGCTGAAACTATCTTACCCAATTGGCCTTGAAACAACAAGCTCAACTTGTGGTTCAGGTTTGGATTCTAGAATAATGTTGTAAACTTCCTCAAATGTGGCTCCTTGCAATAGCCTCCCATTCCATTCCAAGACTTCATCACCTATAGTGTCAAGATTAATCTTATAAATATAAGCCATGTTTGTAAAATATGCTCAAAGTAAAAGCAATCATTGGATTTCAGCAAATTCCTAAAGTACATCCACCTGAACAGAGTAATGTACACATTGAGAACAACTCGTGTGTCACAGAATTTGATAGCTAGAACAGCATGTTTCACCCACAATAATAATGGTCAATTAAAAAAAAAACACTGCATAAAGTTACATCCATTTGATTTCTTAACAGAACTTCTAATTATAGACAATTAGATGGAGACAATGATCAATGTCGACCCTCTCTTTGAGGACTGCATGATTCTATTCTAGATTTGTAGTGTACACATGGTTAGTCAAGCACTGCTTTCTTTAAAGATGTCAATTGCCTAAATTCTTAAGATCTTTTGTAAAATGTTGAGAGATTCACATTATATGAAATATTCTTCAAGGAATTTAAGGATTTCTCCAATAGGAATTAAAGGAACTGGCCAAATAATATGGAATGACATAATGAAAAAATGTGCATTCATTGATGAAGTTTGTTTCCTAAACAACAAAGAAATTTTGTTCAAAAGAAAAATAAAGATTTTGGGAAACAAAATAAGCTAATTTTATAGGCAGATTAGAAGACTCGTCACTAACATATCAAGTTGGGTATGTGGGGATGTGGGAGGAAATCTGGGAGAAGCTGGGGGAGAGTGGCAAAATGAGAAAAATGTATTTTGCTCCCAAAAAAAGCAGTTTTCAAAAAGATACTGTGTCTAGTATATACAAAGGAATAAAAGATATAACTTTCCATTAATGACAAAAAGTTTTAATGTACCTGAAAAAAACCTAATTATTACTGGTAGAATCACTTGTACAAGAGAAGACTTTTTCTTAACTATTCATGCCTAGCACTTTTCTTCTGGCAGTGCACCAAGGCTTTGAACATGTTAGACAAACATCCTATGACCTTAGTCCCAGAGCTACCATGTTAAATGTGAATAACCAATGGTGAGAACCTACCTGGTCTAAGATGCCCTACAGTATCAGCTAAACTTCCTTTTTTCACTTTGGTAATAAATGCACAAAGTCGGCCTGATTCAGTCATCTTTCCTCCCACAACCTGTTTAAAAGAGGAAAAGATTGTCTGACATACTATTAAAGTGAATACAGTCAAAGACTCAAGTAAAACAATCAGAACAATTTAGAGAATCTAAACCGTAATTTAATGTACTAAATGTTATTTCTCAAATAGTATAATGTAGCCATTAGAAAGTAAATATTGCAAAAGGAATTTGCTGTAATTTATTTTCTACTTGTTAAAATAAACATACCATAAAAATTGACTCAACAATTTCTTCCTTATTGTAGAGTTCTCATTTTTAACATTTCTCAAAACATTATATGACTTTTTAATTATATAAACATTTTTTAGAAAAACTTCCCCTGGGCCCATGTGCTCGAGGCTCTTCCCCACTTTCTTTTCTATTAGTTTCAGTGTATCTGGCTTGATGTGGAGGTCCCTGATCCACTTGGTCTTGAGCTTTGTACAAGGAGATAGGAATGGATCGATTTGCATTCTTCTACATGCTAACCTCCAGTTCAGCCAGCACCATTTGTTGAAAATGCTCTCTTTTTTCCACTGGATAGTTTTAGCTCCTTTGTCAAAGATCAAGTGACCGTAGGTGTGTGGGTTCATTTCTGGGTCTTCAATTCTATTCCATTGATCTACCTGCCTGTCACTGTACCAATACCATGCAGTTTTTTATCACAATTGCTTTGTAGTACAGCTTAAGGTCTGGGATGGTGATTCCACCAGAGGTTCCTTTATTGTTGAGAATAGTTTTGGCTATCCTGGGTTTTTTGTTATTCCAGATAAATTTGCAAATTGTTCTTTCTAAGTCTGTGAAGAATTGAGTTGGAATTTTGATGGGGATTGCATTAAATCTGTAGATGGCTTTCAGCAAGATGACCATTTTAACTATATTAATCCTGCTTCGAGCCTATAGGTACAGGGGAAATTTTCCTGAACAGAACATCAATAGCTTATGCTCTAAGGTCAAGAATTGACAAATGGGACTTCATAAAACTGCAAAGCTTCTGTAAGGCAAAAGATAGTCAATAGGACAAAACGGTAATTAACAAATTGAGAAAAGATCTTTACCAATCCTATATCCGATAAAGGGCTAATATCCAATGTATACAAAGAACTCAAGAAGTTAGACTCCAGAGAAACAAATAACCCGATTAAAAAATGGGGTGCAGAGCTAAACAAAGAATTCTCAACTGAGGAATACTGAATGGCTGAGAAGCACCTAAAGAAATGTTCAACATCCTTAGTCATTAGGGAAATGCAAATCAAACCAACCCTGAGATTCCACCTGACACCAGTCAGAATAGCAGGATAAAAAATTCAGGTGACAGCAGATGCTGGGGAGGTTGCGGAGAAAGAGGAACACTCCTTCATTGCTGGTGGAATTGCAAGCTGGTACAAGCACTCTGGAAATCAGTTTCGTGGTTCCTTCGGGAATTGGACATAGTTCTACCGGAGGTCCCAGCTATACCACTCCTGGGCACATACCCAGAAGATGCTCCAACATGTAATAAGGACACATGCTCCACTATGTTCATAGCAGCCTTAATTATAATAGCCAGAAACTGGAAAAAAAACCCAGATGTCCCTCAACGGAGGAATGGATACAGAAATTGTGGTACAGCTACACAATGGAGTACTACTCAGCTATTAAAAACAATGAATTTATGAAATTCTTGGGGAAATGGATGGACCTGGAGAATATCATCCTGAATGAGGTAACCCAATTACAAAAGAACACACATAGTATGCATTCTCTGATAAGTGGATATTAGCCTAGAAGATTGGAATACACAAAGTACAATCCACAAAGCACAAGAAACTCAAGAAGAAGGAAGACCCAAGTGTGGATACTTCCTTCCTTCTTAGAAGGGGGAACAAAATACCCATGGAAGAATTTTCAGAGACAAACTATGGAGCAGAGATTGAAGGAAGGACAATCCAGAGACTGCTCCACCTGGGAATCCTTCCCATATTCAATCATCAAATCCAGACACTACTGTGGATATCAGCAAGTGCTGGCTGACAGGAGCCTTGATATAGCTGTCTCCTGAGAGGCTCTGCCAGTACCCGACTAATACAGAAGTAGAGGCTCACAGCCATCCGTTGGACTGAGTACAGGGTCCCCAATGAAGGAGCAAGAGAAAGGACCCAAGGAGCTGAAAGGTTTGCAGCTCCTTAGCACGAACAATATGAACTAACTAGTACCCTCAGAGCTCCCAGGAACTAAAATTCCAACCAAAGAGTACACATGGGGGACTCATGGCTCCAGCAGCATGTATATAGCAGAGGATGGCCAAAGCGGTCATCAATGGGAGGAGAGGATCTTGGCCCTGTGAAGGGTCTATGCCCTAGTGTAGGGGAATGCCAGGGCCAGGAAGTGGGAGAGGGTGGGGTGGTGAGAAGGGGGAGTGGTGAGAGAACAGGGGATTGTTTTAGTTTGGGTTTTTTATTTTATTTTATTTTATTATTTTATTTTCTTTTTCTTTTTTCTTTTGGAGGGGAACCTGGGAAAGGAGATATTGTAAATAAAGAAAACATCTAATAAAAATATATTAAAAACATTTTTAAGTATAAATTTGAAACAAAATTTTCATGTTTACTATGATAGACTACTATTTTTTCATTCATAATCTTTTAATTATATTGATGACATACACAATGATAATAGACCTTTCTTGGGGGGGGGGGCTAGGAAGGGATCTGGGAGGGAAAGTGGACCGGGGGTGGAGGAGTAGGAGGGAGAGGGGAGCATTATCTGGTATTGGGTGAGGAAAAAGGATAGAAGCCCTGAGGACCAGCAGAAAGACTGGAAACAGGCAACCTCAGGAAACAGGAGGTAAGGGGACCCTCCAGAAGGCACTAGAGACCTGGGAGGTGAGAGACTCTCAGGACTCAAAGGGAGGGACCTCAGACGAAGAGATGGAGAGGTAGCATATAGAGCCCACCTCCAGCAGGAAGACAGGGCATCAAGGGAGGGATGGGTTGCCATTCCACACTCTCATCTCTGACCTATAATTGTTCCTATCTGAAAGAATTATAAGGAGAGGAGCCTGATGAAAAGAAGGTCCAGTGACAGGCCCAAAGTGGGATCCAGCTCAAGGGGAGTCCCAAGGTCTGAGGCTGTGGGGCACTCACAAAAAAGGGACCTAGCATGACCGCCCTCTGAAAGACCCAACAAGCAGCTGAAAGAGTCAGATGCAGATATTTGCACCCAACCAATGGACAGAAGCAGCTGACCCCTGTTGTTGAATTAGGGAAGGCTGGAAGAAGCTGAGGAGAAGGGTGACCCTGTAGGAGGACCAGCAGTCTCAATTAATCTGGACCCCCAAGATCTCTCAAACACTGAACCACCAAACAGACAGTATACTCCAGCTGATATGAGGCCCCAACACACATACAGTAGAGGATTTCCAGGTCTGTGTTCATTCTGAGATGATGCACCTAACTCTCAAGAGACTGGAGGCCCCAGGGAGTTTAGAGATCAGGTGGGGTGGGGGATGGCGGCATCCACATGGAGACGGGGCGGGTGGGGAGGAGGTGTGGGATGTGGAGCAGTAGGAGGGTGGATGGTGGGAAGGTGGGGAATGGAATATGGGGTGTAAAAAATAAATTAATTAAAAAAAAGAAAATTATAAAAACTAACTTCAAAAATATAAACTTAAGAATATTTGAAGCCCAATTTTTCTACTTTTAATTTTCTATTAAAATATTTACTGTAGAAAAAAGAAATACACATTGGAAGCATGCCTTAGGAATGCTGGAAAATCATACGGAAAATACAACCCTCTTACAAAATTAACTCCTTGGCTCTGGTCGACCACTTCAACTCACAGCAAGTGAGGCAAATGATAGTGACTAAAGTGGTTTGTTCTCTTAGGAAGTGAGTTGCAGATCACTGAATGAAACTGAAAATTACTGACTTATCTTATCTTATTCCATTGCATATATTTCCTAGTTATGGTCAGTTATGCTAAGTTGCAATTCAGTAAATATTAATCAATACTGCTTATTTCTGAAAGTTAAATGTAAATATAGCTTCACATGTTAATGCAAATATTTTAAGAAAAATGTTGTTGCTCAAGAAAATTTAGCAAGGCTACTGTAATTATTAGTATAATTATACTCAGTAGTAATTATTACAAAATTCAGATACTATGCCAGGCATTTTACTAAATACTGGATGCTGCTTTTTTTATTTATTTAATTTTTATTGGATATTTTCTTTATTTACATTTCAAAATGTTATCCCCTTTCCTGGTCCCCTCCCCTGGAAACACTCTATGCCATCACCCTCCCCCTGCTTCTATGAGGGTGTTCCCCTACCCACTCCTGTCTGCCCGCCCTGGCATTTCCCTACACTGGGGCATCTAGCTTTCACAGAACCAAGGTCACCCTCTGCTACATATGTGGCTGGAGCCATAGGTCCCCCCATGTTTTAATTTTAATTTTAATTTATTTATTTTAATTTATTTACATTTTAAGTGTTCTCCCCTTAACCAGTTTCCCCGCCTTCCAGAAGCCACCTATCCCATCCTCCCTCTCCCATGCTTCCATGTGTACTCCTTGATTGGTGGTTTAAACCCTGGGAGCTCTGGTTGGTTGATATTGGTGTTTTTCCTATGGGGTTGCAAACACCTACAGCTCCTTCAGTCCTTTCTCTAACTCCTCCACTGGGGGAGCATTCACTTCTGTATTTGTCAGGCACTGGCAGAGCCTCTCAGGAGACAGCTATATTAGGCTCCTGTCAGCA
>JADRCD010171571.1:0-10000 GCA_019843815.1 Montemys delectorum
AGGTTGACCTTGTGCAGGTCTCATGGATGCAGTGAGGTCATGGGTGTGACACTTCCAAGCCTTGTCTAGAAGGTAGCATTGTACAGCACTCCTTTAAGTCTCATGGCTTTTACATTCTATCTCCCTTCTCTTCAGAGATTCTCCTGAATCTTAGAGGGGTGTGGAGTTAAGATAGTGTCTCTTTTAAGGATCAGCCCTCAGTCTCTTATTCTCAGTACTTGACCAATCAGGTGTCCTTCTATAAAGGATCTCAGGTCTATGGCTATAAACATAAGTGTTAAGAACACAGTTTGACGTCATGACCACTTAGCAAAATAACAATATCCAGGTTCTCCCCAGAGTCTATGGCTACCTTAGCTATGGGCTTTTGACCAGAATTACAGTATAGGACATGACGTGCCTTCCTCTGGAACAAGTTTTAAATCTATCCAGTAAGTGGTTATTTACACCATATTAATCAAACTATTATTACACTAGTAGACATATCTGGCATGGTAATAGTGCAACATGTAAGTTTCATAGCTGGGTAAGACCACTGGTGTTCTGTCTCCTCTGGAAAGACCATATGGCACTTTATGAAACTATTGAAGCTAGTCAGCAGGCAAGGATTTTTCAGGTTTGTTTAAGGTTGACAGTGTCCTCAGCCTTAGAGTATTAGCACTTAGCTACAATGTGTAATCAAGGGCAATGATGACCCCCTCTGTTGTTTTTGAAACCTTTGCATCATAAAATCTCAAAAAATGTATCTCAAGCCTTGCAATTTAAGTTTCATTGAATTCAGTTAATTCATATTTAATAACTGACACATTCTGTGAATGATATTATCTCCCATGCAACCTTCATCCTCAAAAGACCCCTTCTAATTTCTTGTCTTCCACTTATGTTCCAAGTTGAACAAACATGATCAAAGATTTAAAGCTGAGAAACTCATGGGAGAGAGACTATCCAGTATGTGTCATTCTATGCCTGTTATCTTATTCCAAACAATTTCTCTAAGTTTGTCCCTTGACTTGTAAATTTAATAATTTTGCTTTGCTTGGTGGCTGAGTAGTGGTTTTGTGTGTGTATACATATGTATCAATTATATTTTTTCTTATATAATGTCTGTTCATGGACATCTAGGTTGATTTAATTTCCTATCCTGAATAGGGTCATAGTGAATGGGAGAGTCCTGAGACACCAAAAGAAGCATGAGATACCAAAGATTTATTTTAGCTTAGTTCCTTGAAGTCAGTCATTAAGGGAACTCAGAGAGGAGCTCTCATCAGGAACCTGAAAAAAGGAGCTGAAACAAAAGCCTTGCTGCTTAATAGATTTCTCTCCATGGCTTGCTTGGCCTATGATTTTTCTTCTTCTTTTATTTATTTTTTAAGCAAGTTTTCTTTCTTTTTTAAATTGGATATTTTCTTTATTTACATTCCAAATGTTAGCCCCTTTCCCGATTCTCCCCCCCAACCCAAACCCTCCTATACCATTGGCCCTGCTCCATTGATAAAAACAAGCCTATTAGAACAAGAACTGATTGTTTCACAGAAACATTAAAAGCCAGAATTGCCCAGAATAGTTTCCCAGCATTGAAAGATCATAACTACCAACTCAGGCTATGATACTCAACAGTGCTTTCCACTAAAAGTGAAGAACTTGGAAAGATGGATCCGCAGTTAAGAGCATTGGCTGCTCATCCAGAGATTCAGGTTTGATTCCCAGGACCCACATGGTAATTCTAGTTTAAGGGGATCTGGTGTTGACATTTGGCCTCTGAGGGCACTAGGCATACAAGTGGTGCAAAGACATACATGTAGGCCAAACATCCAGACACATAAAATAAAATATATTATAGAAAAATTTTTTTTCACAATAAAAATAGATTAAAGAAAGTTAGGATTATCAAGCTAATTCAGAGAGGAGAGGACACTAGAGAGAATATTCACCCTGAAAGTGGGAAAACTCATTAAGGATGCTACAGGAATAAACAAACAATACTGAAAACAACTACTCAAAAAAAAAATCTAAGAATAGATAACGTCTTTAAAAAGGAAAAAAATACCAGGAATCAGTATTTATCTTTCAATAATAATATTTATGGTCTCAATTCCTTAATTAAAAAAAAATAGTACAGGCTAGCAGATAGTACCATAAAACAGGATCCATATACTTTATTCCTTTAAGAAGTATAACTAACTACCAAGACAGGCACCATCTGAATATGAGAATGAAAATAGGTATTCTAAGTAAATGGAATTGAGAAACAAGCAAATTTGACAAAATAGAATTTCTTCTAAGTATTGAAGAGAATAGAACAAACCAAAAATAGTCAGAAGAGTTTTGGATGGCTAGTTCATACTCTCCCACAGAACAAGGCATCAAGCAAAGATTAGGATTCTACACAAACATGCACCAAATTCAGGCATACTCAATTGTATAAACCAATTGCTACTAGATCTCAAGCCTCAGAGTATTTTCAGCCAGTGGTAGTGGTTAACTTTAATAAGTGACTCTCAGCAATAAACAGGTATAGACAAAAATAAATAAATAAATAAATAAATAAATTGGTAGATAAACAAATAAATAATAAATGAATAAGAAACACGGGAGCTAAATGATGTGATAAAGTGACATGTTTGTAAACCATCTGTTAACACCCACTACCAGCACTCAAGAGTGTCCCTTCTCCAGCTATCAGTTACCCTTTTCCCACACACCATCAATTTCCAACTGCCCCTATTCCCTAGTGCTAGTCAGTCACTGAGAACTGACTCCATAATGTCATCTTCTGATACCCACAAGTGTGCTGAGGGATGCATGCTTCTACACTCACCTATCACATACACACACTTGCATGTACAGCAACAACAACAACCACAATAATAAACAACAATGAGAAATGAATTGCACTGTGTCTGGCTTCTGTTGAGTCTTATTTGCCTTTCCATCTTCTTCTGTTACTTTGGCTTTGGAATTTATCCATGCTGTTGCAGATGTCAACCACTTATTACTTTTCATTGAAAATGTACTATTTCACTGCATGTACATTTTCTGCATTGAGACTTTATTTGATAGCCATTCTCGTTGGCATGTGGTCTATTTTTAAGTAAACCTTTTGTCAATATACCGTTGGGATGTTTTTGTGTAGATGTATTGTTTCTTTAAAATAATTGGAATGTTCGAGAAGAATTTCTGGATCACATGGTGAGTGTACATTTACTTATGTAAGAAACTCTCTCATGTGTTATAAAGGCCTTGAAGAATTGTATACCATCTCCAACAGTGTATGGATTTTGACAACGCTTGTCTTCCCAGCCTTGTTTGTAGTTGCTTTTATTAAGCTATCACAGTGCTTGTGTGGTGGTATCAGTTGTTGCTCTGTTTCTATTTTGAATTTCTCTGATGACTAATGATGTTGAACACTTTTCATACAGCTGTCTCCCACCCTGCAGTCTTTATTCAAATATGTTGTTAAATTTTAGTGGAGTTATTATCTTTCTAGTATTGAGCTGTAAAATTAAAAAAAAAAAGTTCTGAATGCAATTCTTTTCTCAGATAAATGTACTGTGAATTTTCCCTGTCTGTGGTAGCCTATTAATTTTCCTAGGTGTATCTCTGAAAAGTAGGCATTTTAAAGTTTGATGAAATCTACTTCATCCATTTTTAATATTATCCTTCTGTTTTCTAGGTTGTGTCTGAGGAATCGGAGTGAAGCCTGCCTCAAGGCGGCCAAGGTCATGTCCTGTGTTAGCTCCAAAAGTTTCATGGTTTTAATTTTTGCAAGAGGGTTGAGCATTAATTATTTTGAATTAACTTTGTCCTTGACAGGAAATTGACATTTGCAGTTTCCAAATGACAAGCTAGTTGACCAAGCACTCTTTACTGAGAAGTCCATTGGTTCTTTGGGGCCTTACCTTGGTGTGACAGAGAAATGGGCAGAGAGAGGTAACTTGTTAACCACTGTATTACCTACCTGGCAAAAGCCATGGGAGGAAGGGAGGGTTTAGAAAGTGGAATGCTGGTACTCAGATCCTTTTCTCCTTTTTAGTCAGTTGACCTTAGATCGTTGGATGGTGCTCCCCTCTTCACTCTGAGTCTCCCCCCCCTCAATTAAGCTTTTTGGAAACCCCCAGACGTGATGGTGGTGGTGGATAACCAGTGTGGCTTGAAACAAAGCAAAAGAAAACAGAACGAAAGGCAATTATTGTGAGTTTCAACCAATTCAAACGTAAGGAGTCTTCTCTCCTGCAGTCTTTATTGAAATATGTTGGAAGCTGGACACTCTCCTCTTCATATTACCCAGCCTATCATATATAGCCCATGTCAACTCAAAATTATGTATGCATCTTGAAAACTTATCTGCTCTTGGTTCTAAGGTCATGCAAACATGGCTTTCACTGCTCTTCAGGCCTAACTAATTGCTACCATGCTTTGCTCCAGGAGCTAGTAGTCCTTTTGTGGACCAATATTCATTCAACTCAGAAACATCAGTTAGATTTGTTTTGTTGTGTGGGGAATGGAACCCAAGTCCTCACACATGGTAGGCAAACACTACTATTGAGCTACAGCCCTACGTTCTTGGTCTGACCATTTTTGCTTAACATTCAGCAGTGTGTACCACCTGCTTTCATCTTTGGTGCTGTGACCTGGGTTTATTTACTCTGGCTAAACCTTGCTGTTTATTTCTATCTCAGATCCAAGGGGCGTAGGTCTACAATTAGCTATTAGCAGCCACTTAATGGGTTTTAACTTCCTGTAACTGGGTTTTGTAATTGCATGCCTTGCCTTTTGTTACAAGTCATTTGCTCGTATTTCTTGCTTTACCCATGTTCGTCATTTTCCTCTGATTATTTGAATGTTTTGTTTCAATTCTTTGGATGCGTTCATAATAGAAGCTTTGAAGTCTCTACTGTACTCAGCATCTGCTTCTATTCAGAATGATTTTACTGACTGCCCTTTCCAGCTGTAGGGCTCATGCTTCCTTTTAAATTTATTTTTTTATGCTTTGTAATTGTCAACCATAAATGGACATTGTAGATAACATGTCATAATGATGGTGACTTCTGTTATTTTCTTCAAAGGCATTTTTTTTTAGTGTTCAAAATAAGTTATTATACCTGAACTCAAGCTGAAAGAAATGTCTCCTTCACATTTTAAAATATAGGGCCTGGTGGTATATACCTATAATTCTAGTAACCAGGAAGCTGTAACATTAGGATCGTGAGTTAAAGGTCAGCCTGGCTTATTGAGTGACGTCAGTCTAGGCTTCATGACACTCTATCTGGAAACAAAGTCAAAATCAAAACCAGTATCTCCAGTTTTCCCTGATAAGATTTTCATCTTACACTTTCAAGCCAGGTTTTCTTAGGTGGCTCAGGGTTTTTGCAGAAAGGAGTCAAGTGCTCTTTGCAGGTTAACCTACTCAGTGGTACCTAACACCACACAGGACATCACAGGATTCATTAAGCGACTGTTACACGTATTCAGTCGAGTTTTCCAGTTGACACAGCAGGATTGTAAACCTGGATTTACTGACTACAATGAGGCATTAAGTTGGACTCTGGATTAGAGCTCTCTGGGTTTCGTATTGTGAAATAATCTCCTTCAGGGAATTCATGTATTTTTTTTTTGTTAGACCTTTACCTGTACTCCACTTCTATAATTTTTTTCTTATGCACTTTATTTGCTTTTTAATCTGTTTCAGTTTAATTTCTTTGTGCAGCTTCTATTTAATTCCATTTTCCTTAATTATTTCTCACTTATTCTTTATATATGTCTTTTTCATTAATCTCTTATTGAATCTCTTTAATGAATTTATTTCTTTTCTTGCTGTTTGATTAATTTTTTGTTTTTAAATGTTGGGTATATTATATAAGCATTGTTTTTAAAGTGTTTGCTTTGAATAAATCAGCCCAGATAGGACAATTTCATTTATATTCTCTCTCTCATACATGTACATTGACTTATCTGTATGATAGGTATTTTTAAGTAGTCAATAATATGATTTCTTAAAAAAATATTCAGACACTTCTAACATTATTCTTCCCTTATCCACCTTCAGTATTTATTTCCCTTTGTCCTCCCTCCTATTTTCCCATTTAGTGATATATTAAATTTTATGTGGTTATGGAGATCAAATGCAGTGGCTTACATATATATGCCAAGCAAAGTCCGTACCAGTCAGCATCACCCACCAGCCCAGCTCCTTTAGTTATACCTGGGCCTTTCAACTCTCACGTTTCAGGTCTGTGTTCTACATTGGAATTTTGTTTCTATAATGACAGCATGCGTCTTGTATTTATCATCCTTTTCTTTTCCATGTAATCTTTGCAGAGTTCTCCCTGCTATGCTGTTGCCATACAATGCTGTGTGTGCACATTTTCATTTATGTGCATGTGATTGTGGAGATCAAAAGTCAATAGTAGGGTACTCTTTGGACACCAGCCACCTTATTTTTGAGACAACTGACTTTGGTGTTCACTGGTTCTGCTAGGCTGGCTGAGCAGCGAGCTCCAGAAGCATGCCTGTTTCCATTCCCCAGCGCTGAGGTTAGAAGTATGGTTAGAGTACTGTCCTGCCTGGCTTATAAGTGGGTCCTGGTGATCTGAACTCAGATCCTCATGCTTGTTCAGCCATCATTTCACCAACCAAGCGACTTCAGGATTCCATACACATCATCGTGGAAGTAATAACAGGGGAGCTAGTATCAGCTTTGTTTGCATTCTATGTTGATTTCCCTATGTGCTGAGGGTTAGAAGCTCTGCTGTTGTTTGTCTTTTACAATGCAGAAACTGCATGTTTTGTGTGGATTTATCTGCACTATATCGTTAGGGTATAGGCAGACTAGGTGTGCTAGTTCTGAGTTAGTCACCTTTGTACCCTGGCTCACTGGAGACCTATGTACTGTTCATACTTACAATTTTCTATAACAAATGCTTACAAATTTTATAATGCACTTTATAAAATACCATTATAAACCATAGAAATACTCTGATTAAATTATCCCATGGTATTGCAGCTTCCCAAAAGAGGTAAATAAATGAATCCAAATAAATTATGGAAACATAGTGAAAGATATTTGAAGCTTTTAAAATAATCATATACAGAATATAGATCGTTCTCTGTTCCTCCAACTCTGAGAGAAGCTAAAAGGTGATGATCAAAGGTTTTATTTTTTCTTATTTTTTTTTTTTTAGACTTGCTCTGTTCTCTATGAGGCTTTAATCAATAACAGGGTAAAGGTTTAATCGCTGCTTGTTTCAGATTTTTAAATGATAAAACTTGGAAAATGTATCGGTAGATTTGACTACAGAAAAAAACTTTCACAAGATTTAAGAAGGTGGCAGAAAGGATTAAACTGCATCAACAAACTCAGCACAATGTGTTTAGATTGCTTTAGATAAAAGACAAAAATCAATTGCATGAATTTAGAATGTAATGAGCCTGACTGTTAGAAATTCATGTGGAAAAGAGTTGACATTTCCAGCTGGCTGTGAACATAATACAAATCAACTCTCTGACACACCTGCAGAAAAAGGCTAATGCTGCAGTAAGCTGTGCTGTTTAGGCTAGTGTGGGCTGAGCACTTAGGAAGTGCACCTTAGTGCAGATTTGGCAGAGTGACTGCAGATTTTGAAGCTATGCCATTTAAAATGGAGGTTCTGTGCAGGGAAGATACTGTTTACAGGACCTGAAAAGGAATGCATCAATTCAAGATGGGCTTGGAGGAGAAGCTTGGCACGAATGTGTAAAGATGCTCAGGATACTTGGCTCATGCTTAGCAGGAGCAGATATTGTTAAATGTCTCAAACCCTAGCTGAACCCAATAGCCCTTCACATAAGCTCCCATTGCCACGGATTGTTGGCTGACAGTTGTTCAGTTACTTAATACAAATGCCAGCTTTGTCTATCAGGTTGAAGAAGTGACTTCTAAGATGTTTTATAATGTAAAATTGTTCAAGTAGAGATAATACTAGGTTTACATAAGACAAGTGTGAGATGAAGTGCATGTAGTTGAAATATATGGAACTTCTTTTATTTCCCCAATAATTTATTTTCTTATTCACTTTATTCCCAATCATAGCCTCTTTCCTCCTTCCTTCCAGTCCCACCCTTACAAAAGCATCCCCCCACTACCACTTACTCTACTAAAAGAAGAGGAGTTCCCCGTGAGTACCTCTCTACCCTGGAA
The DNA here is from genome assembly GCA_019843815.1 of Montemys delectorum. Taxonomy (NCBI): domain Eukaryota; kingdom Metazoa; phylum Chordata; class Mammalia; order Rodentia; family Muridae; genus Montemys; species Montemys delectorum. The sequence continues at coordinate 8,177 of JADRCD010171571.1, forward strand.
TATCTAGACTCAGCAGGACAAGGCACATCCTTGCCCACTGAATCCCAATAGGACAATCAAGATAGGGGGAAGAGGATCCAATGACAGGAAACAGACACTGAGACAGTCCCTGTCCCACTTGTTAGGGAATCCACTTGAAAACCAAACTGCACATTTGCTACAAACATTTGCATGTTCCCTGGTGGGTGGTTCAGTCTCTGTGAGCACCCCCTAGTCCCAGGGCAGTTGACTCTGTAGGTCTTCTTTTGGTGTCCTTGACTCCTCTGGCTTGTTCTCTTCTATCCCCTACTCTTCCACAAGACTTCCCAAGCTCTTCCTGGTGTTTGACTGTGTGTCTTTGCTTCTTCCCCATTATCTGATGATGGATGGAGCCTTTCACAAGACAGTTATGCTTGGCTCCTGCCCTATGTGTCTTGAACTAAGCAGAGACCATTAAGATAACATTAGTAAAGAATTGCCACTCCCTCATTCTACTCCAACTACATACTATTCAGACTGACTAGACAGTGAGCAATCCTGTTTTAAAATCAAGGGGAGTTAGTTCGGCCTCAGTTTGGAAGCTGTGGCATATTCAGAAGCTGTGATGAAACACCAGTTATTTCTCCCATTGTACACACTGGTGTGACTGTGTAGATCTGGTGATTTGGGAGGCGCCAATCTGTGTGTTCCAAATTACCTGTGAATGGGTGCTCAGCATATTGCTTTGAACAGTATCATCTCCTGCAATTCTACATTATCAACAATGTTAAGTATGTTTTATAACTAGTGTTCTTAAGGCTTTTCTACATGCTCGCATATGTTTCATAGGCAGAAGGACATTTTAGAATGTCATGCAATTGACTGCCCAAGGTGCAATGCATCTAAGATTTCACCCACCACTTGAGCTCTCAATCACTCTGCCATATAGTCAGGTATGGTACCTGAAGACATACAAGCTGTGCTAGCTGCCCATAGCACTAGATATAGACAGAGACAGCCTTACTAGAATCCTTATCGCCAGGTCTTAGAGCTAACATGAGCAAGACCAGGTGACACTTGTCTATACATGCTGTGCTCTGGTAATGTAACCTGGTGTTTGGAACCCTGAACATTTTTTATTCAGGGAATGATATAACTCTATTCGTTGCTCTTGAAGAAGATAGTCTCTATCTTCTAAGGATATTGTGTTAAAGAATCATTTTGCAGAAAGATCTCAGCAGCAAATAGCTCATACTCTGTAAGGACTGTAGTCACACAGGAAAACTGCAAAACTTTCCTCCAGTGTGCCCTTCCAGATAGAGCCAAACCCTTACTCCACTGAACATCTGATATAACAGTGACTATTGACAAACACAAACCAGGAAGCACCTGAACAAGCAGATATCTCTTTTAGCATAATGTTATTATCAAATTCTGGGAAGTATTTTGAGCTTTTATGTAAACAGAAGTGCTAGGTATTGCTCTAATTATTGTCTATCTCTTAGTTTTCAGTTCTCTCTTCTTCCCATATGTACACACTTTAATAGACTCATGGATATTAAGGTGCCATACAAGTTGTTTCTTACCAATTCTATGTTTCATATATTCCTGTGAATTATGGATAGCAGTATCAATGGACTAGATGCAGAGTGACAATTGCCATCAAGACTCCTATGCAACACACAGTGATAATCACAAGGAATATTGTGGGTCTCAAATTTACTCAGTGAGATAATTGCAAAATGCATGTTGTGTGTAGAGATGTATTTGTACATAATCTATTTTAGATACATCTGATTGTGACACGCAAATTGACTGACAATTTATTGATTGAATGATAGATAATTGATTCTGAACTCCAATGTA
>JADRCD010171573.1:0-14249 GCA_019843815.1 Montemys delectorum
TTCCTGGCACCCTCCTCCTGCCTCCTTAACAGCTGGCCACAAGATATCCTTCCATTGGGATGAGAACTGGGGCCTCCAGCTGAGATCCGGTGGCCCCCAAATCTTTCATCCTAGAAGTTAATTGCATCGGTAGCTTTTAATCGCTTTGCAAAATGTTCTTTCCTCCTTCCTTGCAGAGGCATTAAATGAACATGTCCTCTTATGCTCTAAACAGTCCCTCACCGGAAATGAAGGTGAGAGGAGTATTAGTTATCTCTCTTGCCATGGTATGTTGTGAACGTCTGGAAGGCACAATACTTGTTGGCGAATGAGACTGTAAGTCTCCAAAGTTAATCAAGTTGCTGAGGTTTTCAGGATCCTGATGTTGGCAGAATCTCCCCATGTGCCTGTGCCAATTTAGAGGCTTAAACATCTAGGGAACAGTAAATATAGAACACACAACTGCAGCGCTAACCAAGATTGCTGTGCTGTCTAAGCAGCAAGGGCCTCCCCCACTTAAAACTTCCCTTTCGACAAGGTGGAGACTCGTAGATAATATGTATACCGTCTTCCATCCTTCAAACAGAGCCACCTTGTCATTCTCCAAACCAGTCACTTGCTTGTTGTCTCACTGATAGCAACCCGATGTTTATTCTGTAGATTGGAGATTAGGAGCAGACTCTCGGAGATTCCAATCTGCTCTTGGGTGATGGAAAACAGGCCGAGGCCTGCTGCACTGTAGAGTTTAGGGATGACCGATCCCAGAAACTGTCTCCAGTTGTTACAGTGAGGCCTGTAAAAGGACAATCCCAAAGAAGCCTGAAACTAATGAGTTGGCACGAGGCACAAGATCAGATTTTACTAGCAATACCATAAAGTTCTTAACCATGGAAAGGCTGTGTGTGGTGCTCGGGCCAAGAGTTCTTCTCATGTCACTAAAGGAATAATGGCCAGTAGGGCCTGATGATTGATCACTAAATGTTTTCTGTTGCTTCTCCCTCAAGGACGAGTTAGGAGTGTGACTGTCAGATCCTGCCAGAATGTGACTGTGGAAAAAACTGGGCAGGGAAATTAAAACAGGAGAAAAGAATAGAATTAAGCCCTCTAATACCAAATGGAATCATGCTGCTTGCAAATGTAACTTTCTCTAGAATCTAAAGCATGTGGACACCAGTAGGTGACCAAGCATTTCCAGCTGCCATAGGATCAGGAAGGAAATGGCCAATACTCAGGAAATCCAGAGAAAAAGGGTTTATGGAAGCTGAAACCACTAGTGTTTTGTTTTGGTTTTCATTTTCTTCCCCTCATCCTTAAGAGTATAAATTGCAGCAGATATGAACAAACAAAAAGCCCAATGAGCCTGTTTATGAGGAGAAGCAATAAAACCCACACAGATAATGAATGACAGAGACTGGAAAAAGAACTTTCCGAGCAGAGTCTAGCATCCTCTTCGTAGGCGCGATGCTCAAGATTAACGAGGCCACCCTCACAGTTCTCGGCATTTTGGGTCCTTGCTTTACAACTTCCGCTCTTCTCACTGGGATGTAAATAATTGATAACTTGAAGGGACCCAAGGAACCCACTGCAACTGAACACAGATATTTTTTATGACATCAATTACAGAGCTAGTGACTTGATGAGAAAAGGAAAATATTTCAAGCCACACTTTAATGATCTCCTCCAAGAACCCCTAGTGTTCCAAATGAAACGTGGGTCTCTGGGCCTTGAGATTTCCCAGTCTCTCCGTTTTTCCTCCATGGAGGGAACGTATGCTACAGTTGAACAGAAGGGATGGCTAATTATGCTCATGTCTGTGCTTTGCAGACATTGATTGCAGACCTCTTCGTTCTAATGGAGAAAGAAAGGCCCGGGAGAGCCGAGACTTTGCAGGGAGGTCCCTTGGGTGTGCCACACGTCACATGACAGAAGGTGTTGTGGAGTTATGTTTGGCCACAATTATAGTTGAGCTTGTCATGTATGACATTATAATACCAACAGCCAAAAATGTGACAAAGCTGTGGCGAGCAGCCCCGTTAAGACTGTTGAAAGGAGTCAGAGTTCAAGTATTTGTGCATGAGGCACTTTATGTGGTGACGACTTCTGAATTTATAGTTGTTGGGGCAGGATTAGTGATGTTGATTTGGCCTGAAAACAGTCTGTTCATGATGTCTGTGTCTTTGAACATGAAGTCAACTCATTTTTGTTCTTTCTTCCTTCCTTCCTTTCTTTCTTTTTTTTTTTTCTGGTTAAAATTCTTATAAAGTTGGCTATGTTTCATGAGAAAAATCCAGAAGTATGCCTTGGAAGGTTATGCAAAACTTCATAGGATTCAGTATTGTGACGTTGTGCTGACCACTCACTATGTGAGAGTCCTGAGTGAAGCAGGCTTTGAGGTACTCGGAGTGAAGAGAGAGAAGCTAAACATGTCTCGGGATGGAAAGGAGCTGGTGAAGAATATTCTCCGGCACAGTTTTCAGGATAGCAGAGTTCGTGTTCTGAGACTTTGAACCCAACACAGATCAAAGAACACCCTGAAATATCATTAGAAGATAGAGAAAATTACCCCCTTGGTTAGCTTATAAAAATTGGCTTATCTGAGTTTCTGCCTGCATCGTGGCTGTTACATTACATTTCATTCTTGACAGAGGCATGAACAACTGAAGGGCGAGTTGGACAGTTAGTGTAAACCTCCAAAGAGCTGTCAATCTGCTACTGTCAAGTTAGAAAAGATACTATTAGACCAGAATATGGATGTCTCCTCACTAAATCTATGTTTCTACAAGCTTCCAGGTCTTGCCAAGAGCCATTGATTGACTTTGCAACTGAGCACAAAAGAAAAAGGCAAATAGTTCAGTGAAAAGACCTCTTCTGGTTTGGGGATATAGCTGTCAATAGAACATGCACAGAGCCTTGGATTTGATCCCCAATACCACGTAAACCAGATCTAGTGTAAATGCCTGTAACCTCAACACTAAGGGCAAGTAAGAAGGAGGATTAGAAGTTCAAGGTCTTCCTCAGCATAGTGAGTTCAAGGCCAGCCTAGGATGCAAGAGACTATTTCAAATGAATAAAGCAATTGTGGTGGTTTGGCCAGGAATACCCACCATAGACTCATAGATTTAAGTGCTTGGTCACCAAGATATGACACTTTCAGGAGATGTGGTCTTATTGGAATAGGTGTGGATTTGTTGGAGGAAGTGTGTCACTAGGGGTAGGCTTTGAGGTTTCTAATGTTCAAGCTAGGTTTTATCTATCTATCTATCTATCTATCTATCTATCTATCTATCTATCTATCTATCTATCTATCTATCCCTCTCTCTGTCTCCTTCTCCCCCTCCCCCCTTCCTTCCCCTTCTTTCTGCCTGCCAATCCAGATGTAGAACTTTCAGCTAGTTCTCAAGTGCCATGTCTGCCTGCATGCTGCAATGACTCCCACCCTGAGCATTATAGACTATAGCCTCTGAACTGTAAGCCAGCCTCAGTGGAGTTTTTTCCTTTAAAAGACTTGCCATGATCATGATGTCTCTTCACAACAATGGAAACCCAAACTAAGACAGTAATTCCTTCCTACTGACATTTTTGATGCAAATAGACCAGGCCCCCTCCCTGCCACCACCTCGATTGCTTTCTGTGCCATTCTTCAATACCTCTCTAATATTCTACATCATCTGACAACATCAAATGTGCTACAGAATCTACAATCATGTATATATCCACAGTAAAGTCTTTCATTTCTGAAGACATAAGGGAAATGCCGTCGATCCTTAGAGAGTTTTACAAACCAATTTGGTCTAGCTAAGCAATATTAGTCTACTCCAGACTGAAACATTCTTAAAACACCTCTCACTCATTTGTCTATCACAAATTAAACATTCACAAGCTAGAGATGATGTGGGGAGTTATCGAGTCTCCTCAGTTTGAGCCTGTAAGTATACTTCATGATGAAACCCTCTCAGTGAGTAGATATTTTATCACATCTGTGTTAATTTGGGACTGCTGATTTGTCATTAATAAGGCATTTGGCTAGAAAATGATGTACATATTTGATGGTCTGGTAACTCCGTTCTCCCATTTTTATGCCACTGTAACTGCCCAGTCTTATCATTGCCCATTATGAATGTGTAAAGTTTTATGGACTAAGTAATGTCAAATGAAGCAGTGTCGAGCAGACTTGGAGACAAGTCAGAGCATTTGGATGGGAAAGAAAGAGAGCTGTGCAGCCCATGGCAGCCCAGCTTGTCGTTTTACCGGGTATTGATCCCGTTTACACACTGGTTTAGCATCCTGAATTATGATGCAGTATTTAAATTTGAATACCAGTTGAGAGTTCCCATCTCAAAGGTTGCTTTAAGTCATAGGCATTTTGACTCTGATGGTCTCTGCTTCTCTGGAGTGGATATTTTTATTAGAATTGCTCATAAAAAGACTGCGTGGCAGTTAACTCTGCAGTGAAGACTCTCCGTGATGCTGACAAGCATCTGGGGTGCTGGGAAGCAACATAATACAAAAATTCACAAAATCACCATCCTGAAAGGAACTATTGTGGTCACATAGCCCAGGATGCTGCCTCAGCCCGGTCTTAGGTTTCAAAGCTTTCCCCAAGTCTCAAGGCCGAGGTTTTCTCCATAACTATCAGAAAGCTAACACCCATGGCTACCCCCACCCCCTTGCACTCCTCTTCAAATACCCTGCAATTGACACTGGGCAGCCCGGTTCTCCCTCCCAGAGAGGTGTTAAGATCCCACAAGGCCAAGTACAGGAGGAAGCAGAGTGTAATGTATTGGTCAAACCATTCGAAAATTATAGATTCATGCATTTTTAATTAAGCATAATGCATTACACTCTGGATAGTATATATTTAGCCTCTAGTTGTTGCATTTGCACCAGGGAGGTTCTCGGGAGTGGAACAGGCTTTTTGCTGCACTGCAACCACTTTGTCTTGTGTATGAGACAAGATGGATTGGGTTCTAGAGTCTCTCAGTCGCTAAGGGTATATGAGTTTTCTGAATCACAAAACATGTGCTGTTTTCCTGAGATATTTCATGCCCAAATACAGGGTAGGAAAAAGGAAATAGGAAAACAGAAAGATTGTTTGGGGGAGGAAAAAGGAAAAAAATGAGTAGGTAATTTGAGGGAAGAACATCATATTTATTCAATGATCTTCCTTATTTATTTATTTATTTATTTATTTATTTATTTATTTATTCACTTACTTAATTTCAGATTGAGTCTCACTTTTGTAGCTTAAGGTGGCTTGGTGCTTACCAGAGAGTTCTGGCTAGCCTCAGATGCATGGGGGATCCTCTTGCCTCACCACCCCAAGTGCTGAGATTACAGGTGTTAGCCATCATGGCTTGTTTGATGATTTTAAATCCATGTGAGACCCATGTCCATCATTTTTGAGTCTACTGTGAGGTCATCCTAGTTCTTGTTACCCATAACTGAAGGAAGAGAGAGAAAAAGGAAGAAGTAGACAAATACCCATTGGACCACAGACTGCTGTGTTCCTTGAAGTCACTGGAGGTACCTGGTTTGGACTTTAAGCCCAGGAGGAGCATGGAGGGATGAGGGATGGTTAGAATGTGATCCAATTCATCCAAGATGATTCTTTGCCCCCTCCCTTTCCTTTTAATGTCTTCAAACAAAACTATTGGTTCTTCTTGTGTGCAGATGGGAGAATAAGAGCTCTGACCAAGAACAAAATAAGTTTGAGGTCTGAATTTTCCGTTTTGCTTTACAAAAACATACTGATTTCAGAAAAGAAATAATTGTCTGAATTCCTCACTTGTATAACCTATCAGATGCAATAATATGCCAAATTACTAACAAAATAAACAACCTCTTCTCTTTCCATCCAAAAGACTAGTTCACTGTGTTGTGTGTTTTATGTAACTATAGCCTGCAATCTACAGCAATTAGGCCAGATAGTAGTTCTCAGTGTGTGGGCCTGGGCCTGAAGCATCCCCTGGGAACTTGTGAAAAATGCATGTGCCTAAGTCCCAGCCTAGACCTAGTGTGTCAGAAACTCTGGGAGGAACCAGCTCCATGTTTCAACAAGCTTCCCTGATGAGAATCAGCAAGTGAGGGGGTATGGATTCTGGAAAACAGACATTTAGGCCATATTCTCAGCATTACGCAATTGGATGTGGGACAGGGATTCATGTGTCCAAAGCCTTTTCTCGTCATACCTTGGATATGCTGTGTGATAGGCAGTGGTTTCCTTGGTGACCTGGGTCAAGAATCTAGGTAAGTGGGAAATACTCTATGGTGAAAGAATTCAGATTTCAAGATGAATAAGAACATATGGCTTAACACAATTGTGTGGCCAAGTTTCTGTCTGTAAAATACTTAAACCCATGACGTTACAAACCAAAATGTTAAATTAAAATGCCAAGTGAGTGGTGGGAAAGAATGGATGGAGCCGGAAGCTCTGGGGAGAGCCTTGCTCCTGTCATGTGATCCACTCAGCTGTGGGCCATGACAGGTCCACACCAAATGATCTCTCAGCATAAGCAGAGAATCTAAATTTGTGAATGGGCTATTACAACTTCAAAACATTAGCTCTTGAACCATAACTTATTATTGAATGATAACTGATTTTTAAAAGAAACTCAGGCAGATCAAAATCAATGTGGAACAAGACTCGTGGATTTCACTTACAGAATGCTGTTTTGTAAGGGCTGGTTGAGAAATCCTCATAACATTTGATAAAGCTGGATGAAAAAGCTAAAGGGATATAAGGTTTACAGAAAAATGTGTGTGAGGACAGGCGTGGGAAATTGAATTCACAGAGCTGTGCTAAGTGATACCTTTATCAGACATATGCCCCAGCGTCTGCTTTTATTAAACCTGTGTTTGAAGCAGTGTTTCATAATATCTCCATGTTTCTATAATCATCATTGAGATGGGACAGCAGACCCTGGTTTCACGAGTGACTGTCAGCGTGTTGGGAAATTGCCTTTTGTAGTGTATGTCATGTTCAAATGGGCACCATTTTAAATTTTCATTGAGAAAGCCACTCTGCAGACTAAAAACCATTCAGAGGAAGGAGGTTTGGAAAGGTTACTGCAAAATCCATCTCAACAGCAAACAGAAGTGATTTTAAATGCCTCTTATTTTGGAAGGAGTTCAAAGTTGTTCTTTCCATTGTAAATGGCGTTCAAGTGCTCTGTGGGGCAGTATTACTTTTTTCTTGGCCCTCTGCACTTCAGTAATGGCTCCTCTCCACCAAAGGCACAACAATACAAGTCAGGAAGTTATGTACAGTATATGGGAGACAGCAGGGGAGAAGTGGGTGGGGAGGGGAGGTCATATGGTAAGTATATAGAAGAGAAGCTGGGGTGTGGAAAAGTGCATGAGAATACCAGCCAAGCCAGGGAACAGCTGGGAAACCTGGTCTGTATTATGTGGTCATTCCACAAACTTTTCCAAGGAATCACATAAGGAGAATATTACGTTTTAATTAGAGCTGGGATTGCTCCAGAGAAAATAGTGGGGAAAGAAGGCGGTTTGGTGAACACTGCTTTTTAGTTTGGCTGGGTCCCTGAATTGCAGTTAACCACTTAGCTGCCTCTAGCTACACACTGCATGTGGCACTGGGGCTGGTGACTAAACAGATGAGCACCAGAGGCTCCTGCCCAGCAAGAGCATGGAAAGGGACAGCAGGAGCAGCAAATGACTGTCACTGGAAAAAGTCATACATGGGAGACTTCTATGTGGAAGGGACCAGAAAGGCCATATGACCCCTCTTCGTTTTTAATATATATTTCAGTTGAGAGTGTTTGACTTACCTTTATGACTCCTGGCATATATTTAGTGTGTTTCTGAAATATCTAGCTATTAAATGAGCAAAGGAAGCAGATAACTGCAAAACAATGTGATTAGTAACTTCTTCAAACTAATATTGTTCCATTTCATTTTAGGAGTAATGTGTGCCAAGAAATAAAACAGTTCATATAGTTTAACCCCTTCTTAATACAAATCAAATGCTTTTTTAAAGAAACTGGTGATTTGTTTATATTTTAGGTTAGCATCTACCAAATTAAATAATTAAGTGTAATAAGTATAATATCAGTAAAAAAGCAGTGAAAGCTATGAAAGGAGTGTTTCTTAAAACTTTGTGATCCTTTTTCCCTTTTGTTCTTGCTGTTGTTTAGCAATTAGTTGTTGCGTATTTATTGAGCTCTAACTGTATACTATACACTCATGAAAGGTCTATGGGAGTACTAGAAACTACTCTTCTTAAAGAACTGACTTCCAAGAGACGAGGCATAGAGCCTTAACATGTTAGCAGCATTATCAACAATGGTCTATACAATCGCATATAGTTGGCTGACAAACTGGTTCAGAAGGAAGCACTGTGGCCTCTGAAGGTAGAGGAAGCGTGGTGGCTTCCAGAGGTGGAGGCAGAGCTTGTGTTAGACACCGAAGGCCAGAGAGGAAAAGAGACGGTGGAGAAAGGGTGGAGGAGCAGGCAGAGTGGGCTGTGATGAGGAAGATCCCAGGAAGACATCTCTAATATTCGAAAACCATCATGGCTGGGCAAAAGCTCCTGGAGTGAGTGAGGTGAAGTCCCTTCCCTGAAGGTGACATTTGAAAGGAACGTGTGGCGAGAGTGCCTGGGACGTTGCTAAGTATGGATGGCCTTGCTCTCTCTGTGGGACAGTACACAAGTGAACAGAGTCCAAGCTAGAAACTAAACATCTCAGCAGCATGCACACTAAACCCACTCCTGGAGCCATGAAGATCAGAGAGTCACCGTGCTCGAGGAATTCTCTGAGGGTTGTTTTTCAAATGGGGTCTTAAGGGAATGTGACCGTTTGGATATAGTGTTCATTGTAGTGTCTAGATTCCTTCCCTTACAGCCTGAGCCCCAGATTGTTCTAGCATCCGACACAGTTCAAATTCCTGACACTTGTGTTATCGACGCTCTGCTAATAACACATCAACCCCTCTCCTTGTCTCCCACCACATGCCTTCTCCTCCAGGCCATGGCTTGCTCTTGCATTTAAGCTGTAGTCTTTCCAAAATGTGGGAGAAGACTTACAAAGAAGGAGCAGGCCATCTGATTCTTGGGATTCTGCTCCCTCCACACCCTTCCAGCTGCTGCACATACATGTGCTGCTTGGGTTTATTAAATAGGAAAGCTGAAAACAATTGCCAGTTCAGAACACAGCCCTGCATGCTGTTCTCTCTAGCCTAACCAGAAATCCCATTCTCCTCTAACTCGATAAACCAAATCTAATTGGAGAATAATTATAAAATACACTGATGTGCAATTTGTTTCACTAACTCAATAATTAATTAATATGCTACTTATGGTTCAGAAGATCTTTTAAGACACAGCACAAATTCCACTGGATGAAAGAGAGTGCCAAAGACATAAACCAGGGCAGGGTCTTCTCATAAGACAGGCCAAGAGAAAAAGATAAGGGAGGGGGAAAGATGAGCTCTCTTAGGTCTTTGGAATCTGAGGGGAGATGTGTTTTACCTCACCCAGGGAGTCTCCTCTTGCCCTTTTCCACACGTGAAATAGATTGTCTGTTCTGCAGATGAGTCTGCAATGTTCATGAAGCTGCAGCTGGCAGACGGACTTTTCATGTTTAAACCTCCCCACCACCAGATGCTCTCGGGTGAGAGAATCAGCCCTAATCAATGGGACCCACCCACTGCCCTCTATTGACTAGAAAACATGCACTCCGTGCTCCTTCATGTGATACATAACTCTCTCATTTTTTTAGGGTCTCATGTAGCTCAGGTTATCCTCAAACTCAATATGACCTTAGGTTTCCGGATTCCCTTCTCCCGTCCTGATTGACTTACACCCAGTTTTGTGCTGTGAAGAAGAACAAATCACAGGGAGTCCTGCACACTAAGCAAGTATTCTACCTGAGCTGCTCCTATACGTTTCCTAGCTCCATGTGCCTATGTACAATTGGATGTACAGGCAATGTCTTGGATTTTCCCATCCATTGTTTAAAACAGGCAGTGCACATAAATTATTCCACTAGGCTTGATTTTAAATGATTGGAATTCTATCTAACTTTTGTCTTTTGAGGGGTGAGATTTAAAGTTAAATTGATTTCTTCATAATTAGCGCAATGAGCAATTATTAAATATTCATGAAATCAACTGAATTTTTTAGAAAAAACATTTTTTTCTTTCTTGACATTTGAATTTATTATTGAATGACATTCTGCATGACATCAGGCAAAGTCCAATGTATCTTCATAACTCGGAGGGAGTTTTGCTTCATTAGAACACTTCCAGATCTCCCTCAGAAGTCTGGCCTTTTCCTTAGAGGGGTACCTTTCCGACAGAGCCCATCTTGGGAAAGGTACATCTGATGGTAGCAAGACAGATCCAGAACAGCTTGTGTCCTCTTCTTCACGGGGCTACCTTTCCCCCCATCACTCCTCCCTCTTTGACAACGCACACATAATTGTTTCCCCAGCTCAGGTGTGTGCCAGTATCACGATTTGTTTTTCCACAGAATTCCTATTTATGCAGTAGAAAGCTTGCTATGGCAACCTGGCTCCATACATGACAAATAAGGACTCCAAGCTACCAGTTCAGCTGATTGCCCGACTAAGGGCTAGACAGTAAATAAATAAATGAATCTTCTGTGAGACAGTTCATTGCTGGTCTCTGCGTGGGAATTTTGCTTTATGTTATTATCGTTAGTAACTTGATGTTGAAAACTCAACTTAGACTCTCTTCAAAATAGCAACTGACCAATGGCCTTTGGTCAAAATTGACAAAAATTGTGCTTTGATATTATTGTGGTTTTAATCGATATTTCCTCTATACTGGGATGGGCTGGATAGATACCAGGGGCTTTCTGCTCATATTCAATATAGTTAGATTTTCAAGACTCTAAACCAGACCCAAGTAACAATATTTATGTGAACTCTTTTGGAATGTGAAATTATTTTAAGTGATACTTTTCTTCTTTAAGAAAATCATCAAGCCAAATACTCAAGTCTTAGCCTGTGTCAATTCATAAAAGGAATCGTGGTGAAGAAATTCCACTTTTATTATGTGAAGCTATATTGGACCAAGATAAGAGAAACTTGCTTAAATGAATTATCATTTCAGGATTAAAGGAATTTCTGAACAATGAGAGACTCCAGCTTCCCTCTCCTCTAACTCTCTCAATTTGATTTTGTCTTCAACAGTACTGTCGTATTTCAGATTTTAGCTGTCTAAAGTCAAGAGGAAAATATTTCTACCGGTTTTTCTCATTTTACAGAAAACCCATCATGACAAAATGTGTGTGGATGTTTTCAATAAAGACGATGACTGTAGTTATAAAATAGGTAGATGGAATCAACAATAGAGAATGCCAAATAATCTGATCCAGTGGGTAAAGGCTCCCTAGAGATCATTCTTTTAGCATGGAGACTATACTATGCAGTGAACATAAAGGTCGTTTTAGTAAGTGTTTGCCTGTGTTGATGATAAAGTTTATGTAAGGGGAAATTCATACTCTTTCGTGCCATAACCTCACAGAGATTTCGGTATCTAAGCAGACTCCTGAACTCATCCCAGAAATGCAAGGTTTTGACCAACACTTCGAGTGGTTTGGTATAAAGGGTCTGCAATACCCACTGAACAACAATACTATGGGCTATTGACTACCAAAACAAGGCACAATTTATTTCCAGCAAGTCAGAAAGAGTTGCCCAAGGCCAGAGGGCAGCAAATGTTCCGTAAAGAACTGGTTGAAAAGGAAGGGGATATATTCACGCATGCGTCCACCCTTCTTCCAAACCCCGCCGGGGTTTACAACGAAGCTCCTGCCGAGTGGCCAGGCCCAGAGTTAGCTGACAGGAGCTTGTTACCAGAAGCAGAATCCTCGGGTGTTGGAAAATATTCCTTCCGTGTCCAGATTATCTTTCACTGAGGCTAGTCGTCACCATCCTACCAGCTGGACACCCCTGGTTCCAGCGGGGCTTCACCCAGCATGCGCGTTGTCTTCCCCGAGAGCAGTGTTATGACTTTACTAACTGGCACACACTTTGCCTCGAGAGGTCTCGGTGGCTGGTGTGGAGCCCACAATCACTCCATGTGAGACTGGTCTGTCTTCTGTGAAGAGAAGTATAACATGGAGGTGAGGATGTTCTCTATCGGGAGAAGTAATTTCTATTTGACTGAACTTCCAGTTTTTTTTTTTTTAAAAAACTGAAGATAAATTAATGACATCATGTGACTCACTTTCAAAACATATAGCTTCTTTTTCCTCAAGCTAAAGGCCAATTAAATTTAGTCTTTAAAATAGTTATCATCCTAAATTTTTTAGAATTGTACTGAAATAAATCTCCTTTTAGACATTCATGTGCACTACCTAGGGCTGAGGTAGACAAGATTTTCATAAAGTCTCTAACGCGGGATTTCATTAATGAAAGTACTGAAGCACACATTGTCAATACTCAGGGGGAAGCAAAGAGTGAGCTCCCTGTTCTAACCCTTGAGGCTCAGACGTCACTCTGGGTCTTACAGTAACATGCCGTGGACTGCCATCTTAACTCAACTTTATATCAAAAGGTTTTAAAAGCCAAGGGAAAGTATCAGTGTTAACTAAAACTGTCTCGTGAAGTATCCATGTTCTAATAAGGATATAAGGACCCACTTGGCCAAAATCTAAAGGTCAGAGGGAAATAAGAGAGAAAAGACGTCCTGGGAACCATGAGTTCATTTAATTTTTAAAAAACTGCTGCATTTAGGTTATTTTTTATTATTTTTAATTATATATAGGTATATGTATTAGTGTATGGGCATATTATGTGACTACAGGTGCCTGTGGAGGCCAGAAGTATCTGATGCCTGGAGCTGTAGGGTCAATTTTGAACCATGGGTGCTAGGAACCAAATTCAGGTCCTCTGGAAGAACAATGAGTGATCTTAACCACTGAGGCATTTCTCCAGCCCCATGTTTGCTAAATCTTGTTGGTCTCATGATAACATGTATAGAAGCCAAGGAAAACCCTTCCCCATGTTGGATGAGGCCCAAAGACTACACTCTCACAAAATGTGCCACTCAGAAATTGTCAGGTCGCTGGTCACCCTTCAAGAGGAGAAGGGTAACAACAAAAGTCAGAAGCAAAACTCCACCAGCGTGATGCTGAAGCAGGCCTACTCTCCAGCTAAATTTAAGTGGAGACACTCCTGGATTACCTAAGAAACCCCACCCTCTGCAGAAACGTACCTTTGTGTTAGCATCTATGACCCCCACCAGTAAATTCTCACAGACAAAACTTCCCCAACAAAGAAGTAAGGTACCTTGGGAAAGCTTCTAATATGTTGGATAGGCCTAAACAGTGTTCCACAAAGGCAGAGCCTTGAGGAGAAGAAGAGACGCCTGCTTCAATCCGAGGCGGAGAGATGTCTGCCAATCTAAATTAGTATTTGATGAAGGCTTCTATGGTAGAACAAAGGAGGCACCATCATATCATGGGGATACAAACACTGATATTTCTTAATTCTATCACTCATGGTAACACCCAAGTCCCTGACAAGGAAAAAGATAACCAAATACGTTAATGTAAAACGTCAACTCCTTGGCAACAAGACTGTCTTTGTAAGGAATTCAAAGAACACAATTTTATTCAAAGCTTAAAACAAAAACAAACAAACAAAAGCAGCCTATTTTATCACACAAAAAAATTTCACTTGTTTATTCATTTTCAGAGGTAAAACTGAGTTGGTAAATGAGATCTCAGTTGGTCAGAAAGTCCAGAGTGACACAGAGAGGCATCCTGTTGCCTCCATGGGCTATTATATGGCAGATCACCTTAAGCAGCTGCTGTGTTTGGAATCCATCAGTCCTTTTGGCTTTTGTTCATGTGTTTTAGATTCCAAAAATTGTATTTTGTTAGAATTCTTCGCCTTTAATTTTTAAAAACCATGTGTGTTTTAGGGTCAATTTAATCTGCATGTTTCCTATTTTGTTATAATTAAACCATCAAAATATTGTCTTTTAAAAACTATTTGATGTCCACAAAATCTTCTGAGCCCTTTCAATATGCCTCTTAAAAGCATTTTTTTTAATCCCACTTAAGAACAGAAGTTGCCCTGTGTCATGGGTGACCTGATGTAGAAACCAAAAATCCCCTTTTAATTCCAGAAACCTTGAAGTCTGAGTAATTCCTGGCTCTGAGAAAATGAATTCACCCATTTTTAAACTCTCCATGTTGCTGAAGACATTTGGAGCAAAGATGAGCTCCCTAAGAGGAGAAATCAGAGACTGCAGGAGAAATGGAAGGTATGCAA
>JADRCD010171576.1:0-10539 GCA_019843815.1 Montemys delectorum
CCAGCCTGGTCCACAGAGTAAGTTCCAGGACAGCCAGGGCTACATAATAAGACCCTGACTCAAAAAGAAAGAAAGAGAATGAGTCTGGGAAAACCTTCCAGGAAGCAGAGACATCGGAGGATGGGTTTTTGTTGTTGTTGTTGTTGTTGTTGTTGTTGTTTTCTTTTATAGGATAAGAGTTACAGGTTGCCAGTGGAGAGAAGGGTATCAAGGGCAGGTGTTGTTGGCAGTTGAGAATAATGGGGAAGAGCTACCTCTTGTTCAACCACAGCACACAGTGTTGCTGGAGGGGATGTGAGGATGCAGAGGGCCTTAGAAGATAACAAGTTTGGAACTTATGACATGGGAGGGGTCCTAAGTGGTTGGATGATGGGATCCAAGTTGTATTTTAGGAAGCTCCTCCTCTCTGCAGAGACAGCCATGGAGTATCGGAACTTACCAGCCGAGATAGACAATGATGATGTGTCTAAACAGATGATAGAAGAGATGCTCGCTGGATCCTTGCAGGATAAGACAGCCAAGAAGGCAATTTACTTGATATGGGAGCCTGAAGAGGAGCCTGTAAGCGTGGAGAGGATGAATCTAGGGAAGGCTGTGGATGGTGATGCACAGTGGAGCAGAGAAACCAGGGGGAAGGCAGAGCCAGGAAAGATGCACCCACTTCAGGCATGCTGGGTCTTGAAGGACTGTGGGGCCTCTAAGTGGAGAAGTCTCGGTGTTAGATCTGGTTGAGGATCAGAGGTAGGAACTGAGGGAATAACACCAGAGGAGAGGCTCAGCAGTTGTACGAAGAGACATGAATGGAGACAAGGGCACTGAAGAGTTTCAGAGCAGTAGAGTGGTTGATAGGACAGACTCCAAGCACTGCATTGTCTGCACTAACAGTCTAACATAGCTACTCATCATGTAACCAACCATAGGCAAGCTACAGAATTCTGTATGCCCCTGATTACAGGACAGGGATAAGTTGCACAGTGCTGGGTACAGAACACACACATGTATTATTGCTCCCTGCCCTCCTTGCCTCATCCTCTCCAACTCAGCTAGCACATCTCAAGTGTGGCTGTCCCTCAGGGAAACCGACGTGGATTTCCCCGACCTATGGAAATGTCCACATTATTGGCTCCGCATAACTGTTTGCCTCTCTTTGGCACAATTGCTATATAAGGATTGTTGAGTATTTGATTGTATCTGCTCCCTCATTAGATTCCATGCTCCATTAGGACATAGATGTTGTACTGCAAGATCTGAGTATGGTATCTAATATATGTGAGACTCACTATGTATTTACTGAATTAACAGATAAATTACCTAGAGTATCCATTAGATTTGACAGATGGTGATCATTGATGATGGAGAACAGTTTCCATAGAGTGGTAAGGATGAAAATTGATGTAGTGAGTTTAGAATTCATTAGGGGAATTGAGGAGGCAGCTCAATCAGGAAAGTCCATGAGGATCTGACCTCATCCTGAGAACCCACATTAAGAAAGAGAAATGTGAGCCGGGCAGTGGTACCACACAGTTTAGTGCTTGGGAGACAGAGACAGGCAAATCTCTGAGTTTAAGGCCAGCCTAGTATACAGAGTGAGTTCCAGGACAGCCACCTAACCCTAACCCTAACCCTAACCCTAACCCTACAGGGCTACACAGAGAAACCCTGTCTCAAAAACAACAACAAAGAGAGTGCATGCTTGTACTCCTGGCACTGAGAAGACAGAGACAAGTGGATCTCTAGGGTCTGGTGACCAGCCGACCTAACCTAGCCTGTCTCAAGGAACAAGGTAAACTGGGCCTGGTGGTGCACATGGTACACACCCTTTTCTTTTATCCTAGCATTCAGCAGGCAGGCAGCTCTGAGTTCAAGGCCAACTAGGCTATATAAGTTCCAGCCAGCCCAGGCTCCATAGTGTAAAATTCTGTCTTTTTTTTTTTTTTTAAGATTTATTTATTTATTTATAAGATTTATTTTTATGTATGTGAGTACACTGTAGCTGTCTTCAGAAGAGGGCTTCAGATCCCATTACAGATGGTTGTGTGCCACTGTGTGGTTGCTGGGAATTGAACTCAGGACCACTGAAAAGCAGCCAGTGCTCTTAACCACTGAGCCATCTCTCCAGCCTGAGACTCTATCTTTTGTTTTTGTTTTTGTTTTTGTTTTTGTTTTTGTTTTTGAGACAGGGTTTCTCTGTGTAGCCCTGGCTGTCTTGGAACTCACTCTGTAGACAAGATTGGCCTTGAACTCAGAAATCCATCGGCCTCTGCCTCCCAAGTGCTGGGATTAAAGGTGACTCTATCTTAAAACAAACAAAAGAACCCAAGGTAATTGGCCCCTGAGGAATGACACTTGAGGTTGACCCCTGACTGCCACATGCACATGTGCACACACATACACACAAGAGGTGACTAGCAGATAGAGTATAAACAGCAAGCAAGTGCTTGAAGTGTCTGCAGTGAGACAAGGAAGTAAGGAAAACACACTCATTCCAGGATGGGACAGGTGGGTTGTTGATGTGACTATACTGTTGGAGCCACTAGGAATGTAAGTCATGCTTCTCCAGGGAAGCAAAGGATGGGGGGGGGGGGGGGACAGTAGCTGACACAAAACTTAAGCCGAGTGAGATTCTGAGCCCCAAGGGGAGTGAATGAAACAGGAAGCTGAAATAGGAGGGAGAAGAAGGAGGAGGGTGGAGATAGTTTAAGAGCTCATGCCCAAGAACTCCTAATTCCAGACTGTAGTGTGAAGCGAAGCCCCAGGAAGGGGAAGCAGAAGGAGATAGGGCTCAAAGTGGTAAAATATTATTGAATTGTCTCTGGGGAAGGAGAGACAGCTGACCAAGGATGTAAAAGGATTGTTTAGTAGTGCTGAGAGTGGAAACGGAATTTTTATTGGCACATATCTGCGTGGTTTTGTGGTTTCCCCAGCTGCTCTTGGCCATCCATATGTCTGAGACCAAAAGGAGGGCGATCAGATGATGAAGGCAGAGGGTACAGAAGTGGAGTGTGTTGGCCAGAGGGCGCAGGGATGATGCATTGTGGGGTCCAGGCAAACACCCACAGTGGTGGGAGTTAGAGACAGCTAGAAAGAGAGTGGGGCTGGAGAGATGGCTCGGTGGTTAAGAGCACTGACTGCTCTTCCAGAGGTCCTGAGTTCAAATCCCAGCAACCACATGGTGGCTCACAACCATCCCTAACAAGACCTGATTCCGTTGTCTGAAGACAGCTACAGTATACTTACATAAAATAAATAAAATAAATATTAAAAAAGAAAAAGAAAAAGAAAGAGAGTATGGTGGGCACGGGGCCAAGAGAGGTGGGGAATCCTGTCACCAAGCAAGCTGGGTTGTTCCTTCAGGAGGAAGGGGAGCATTACAAGGTACTGAGGCCAGGGCAATGGTGGGCTTAGACACGTGAGAATCTAAGTGGTGGGCAACGGTGAACATGGAGAATGTCAGGTAAGGAGGGTTGAGGAGTAGTTCTTGGCCTCCAAGGGCCTATGGGGCGGAGCAGTGGATTGCAAGACAATGGCCCCACTTTTTGGCCCAAGGAACATGGAGGTAGAAGACAGAAAAGCATGTCTGCAAGAAAAGGGCGATTCCAGGAATAGCCAGTGTTCCAGAACCCCAAGAAGAAAGCAAAGGGACTCTCCAGAATCGAGGGTGGAGGGGATTTCATTGGTGTGGTCCTCATGAGAAGCTGGTGGAGAACTCAGCCAGTGCCCCCTCCCTCTCGGCCCAGAGCATCACTCCTGGGACTGCCTGTGCCTCTATCTTCATGTTTTCCTCCTGCATCATCTCCTCTCCATTGGAGCCCCCCCACACACACACGTTCTTCATCTCATCCATCCTTCCATCTCTCCTCCTCACACCCTCCCTGGTGGTCCCCTCCCTAGACCCTTCCCCTGCCCTGCCCCACCCCAGCCGGCCTGAGTGAGCACGAACCCCTGCACCTTCATTTCTCAGGTCACCGCTTGGCTAATGGGCTATTAATTTGCTCAATCGTCCCCTGTGAGGCAAACTCAATTTCTGCCAGCCAGTCGTCCCTCCCTGTCGACAGCGTGATTGATTGGAGGAACAGCTGTCACCGCCCGGCTGCCTGCTCCCTGCCTCTTTCCCTCCTGGTCCCACCACCCCTCCTCCTTGGGCCGCCGCCCTGCGCCCACAGAAGCAGTGCACCCCTGCCACCTGCCTAAGGATCTGTCGCCAGCAATGAAAAATGACAGAAATATTTAAGGACAAATAAGGTTTCCCAACGCAATTGAAAATGATTACAGGCAGCTACAGATGGGGCCAATCTGATGCGCAGCAGCAAATCAAATCGAATTTCCTTATCGGCGTATTATTTTAGGCGTTATCTGGCACGTTGATGCAGTTATCAATTCAATTTCAGCCGCCGGGCTGCTGTTTACCGACTCGCCTTTGCTGGAAAAAGGTAAACATGCTCGGCCCAGCAAATTAATTTCTAGCTGAAGCCAGAGGCGGCAAAGGACAGCTACCCAGGACCTAAGGCCTCCACTTTGGCCCTGGGCTCTAGCAGGCCAGGCTAGAGCTTACCCAGGAACTGAAGCCCCACTAGCTGCCTGCCCGTGTGCCCTAAGCTGGATGCGGCGATTCTAGGAGGCTGAGGTGACCGCTGTTGACTCTTCTGCTGCTGCCAGGGAGAGGTGAAGGTCTCCCATTAATTCCCAGCTAAAAATGACAAATTCATCTTGGACGACAATTAAATGAAGTCAGTAATTGATGCTAATTGATCTCCAGATGCGAGGGCCCCCTTAGCCTCAGCAGCTCGCGCGCGTGGCTGCCTTGCTCCCTCCCCCACCCCACCCCCACTCCCACCCCTGGCTTCTCTTCCTCTACCTCAGTCCCCTGAGCTGAGCCCTTGCTTTCTCCCTAGGGCTCTACCTCTTTTGATTGCACAGGTCTGTGAGAAGCAGCCAGCCTGGGCTGGGCCAACAGGCAATGCCTGAGGCTAAGCATCTGGCCTGCTGTGGATCCAGACACACAAGCACTTGCCATCATCGCCGGGCACTCCACCCATCTGCCTAGAATGCAGGTAACTCTGCCTCCCTCCATCATTCAGGATTTATAGTCCACAGCTGTGGAGGCTCCCATTTTATTTTTATAAGCCCAGAGCCAGAGCCAGCATTGGGCAAAGCATACTTGAAGTTTTGTTTCTAGAAACAGTACAGTCTTGGCATTTGAACTGTATGACAAGGAAGGCACTGGTCCACACACTGGAAAGAATGGTCAGGAATACTCAAGCCACACTTGAATATGTGCTTCCAGAGTGAGTGTGTGTGTGTGTGTGTGTGTGTGTGTGTGCTGGCGCGCACCCGTGAGTCCCCACGCCCACTCTTGTGGAAGCACTTGTCTGTGCAGACATCTGAGATGGTCTGTGTGCATTGTTCATAGGTGGATGATTTCCGGAATCCTGCCTTTTCCTGCCGTTGGCAGAGCCTAATCCCAGGGACCACTTGGGAGGTTCCACCTGCCCCCAGCACCAACGCTCCATCTGAACACAGGAACTATCTGGAAGTTATTAGTGAAAGGAGTGGGGGAAGTGAATTGTAATTCTACAGATGGAAAGGGGCTATGGTTATGATCCATGGTTAAGAGTGTGAAGTAGCTGTGGCCCCTGAAGCACCACCAGTCCCCAACAGATTAGCTGATAGCTGATGCCCTTGGCTCCAGCAAAGGATCATGGGCCCAACGCTTCAGGTTCCATGACCAGGACTCAGTGAATTTAATTGTGCTTTGGCCCTGAGCCTTTAGCTCCAGCTTGAGCCTAAATCTGAGCCTAAGCCTTTCTACAGGCTGCCCTCCCCCTGGCAGCCCTCCAGATGTTTGGCCACCCAGGAGTCTAGCATGGCTCAGCGCACACATCTCTCTCTCTCTCTCTCTCTCTCTCTCTCTCTCTCTCTCGCACGCACGTGTGCACACGCACGCGCACACGCACACACACACACGCACGCGCACGCGCACACGCACGCACGCGCACGCGCACACACACACACACACACACACGCACGCACACACACGCACACACGCACGCACACACACGCACACACACACACACACACACACACACACACACACGCACACTGTTGCTAGATACAGTTACTAGCATCCATCACAATAGGAGTCAGGACACCAGCCAGGCTCCTATGCCTGGAGCTCAAAGGAGACCGCAGAGAATGGGTAGCAAATGCCAACCTGTAGGCAGAAAAGAGGGAGGGGGAGGAGGATAGCAAGGGTGTGTGAGCTTGCATTGCCATTCTTGTGTATTGGACCCAGGTAAATAGTAACCTATGGAACCTGCCGCTATGCAGAGAGTTGTGTGCATGCCTTGTGGAAAGAGGGGGACTAGATAAGGAAGGACACGGATAAAAGACTGACCAGACTAGACAAGAGTCAGAGAAAGCCCTTGTCTCCAGGGTAATGTCTGCATCTTTGGGGATTTGGCAAGGTCGGTAATCCTTTCTTTGTTAATTCAGGAATACGTATTGATTTCTCCTCTCACTGTTACTTTTACTTGGCACCCTGCCCTCTGTTAAATGCCAAGGGTGAGGCCGTAGCAGTGGCCATGCTAATGTTTTTGCCCGCAGGAAAGTCACATTCTGAAGATGGTGACACAGAACAGGCAACAGCACATGTGCTGAGAACGTAGCATCACAGGACGCTCTGGGAACACAGTGGAGATGCCTGATGTGGTCTGGGGAAGTGAGAGAAGCCTGTCTGGGAGAAAGACTTCTAGGCTGAGACCTAAGGGGTGGGTAAAAGATGCTGGCTGGTGGGAACGGGCCTTGCTGCAGCTTCTTGGTTGTTTGGCAAGCCCGAAGCAGAGACAAATAGGCTTATTTGGTTCCAAGTGACACTGGGACAGCTGAAAATGTCACTTCTGTCCTGTGAGTGCCAGCTGCTACCCTGGGGCCTGGGTAAGTGGGTGCACAGCTGTTTTCAGGGCACCCTTGGGCACCTGCAGTTAAGTATGGGCCACAGCTAAATACACATCTCTCGCTGCCTGCCCTACCCCCACCTCCTCAACCAGGGATGCCTATTAATCCTGACAAATGATGACTTACGAACATGTAATGCAAACTGATTCATCATACATTCAAATCCGCCGCCCCGCCCCAGCGGGAGGCCCCAGCCAGACAAGTGTATTACACGGATAATGTATTTGACGTATTAATAAAACCAGCCGCATTGCTCTGGCTCGGGGACTGGGGAATGCCAATATACGATGACAGATCACATATTGATGAAATCCAGATGTTTGGAATCATAGTCTTGGGGCCTTGTTCATATTGACTGAAGGTAAAAAATGCCGTCTGTCAGCACATTAACTCTTCCTTTCCCGTGCTCAGTAGAGCCACCGATCAAAGGGCTTCTAGAAAGAAGAGAAGGAAGAAGGGGTAAGTGGGAGGACCAGAGAGGACCTCTGGTAGATTGGGTCCATGATGGATGGATAAAGTCGAAGGGAGATGGTGTACTCAGGTAGGATGAGTGGCTGGGACACTTCCTGGCTGATGTCTTGACCTCCTTAGCACATTGCACTCCATGGACGGCATCCCTTGCTCTGCGGAACTTCTTGCTTTTCGTTCTTCCTCTTTACCATTCCTTGAAGACCTTAATGACTTAAATGTCTTTCACCTGTGAGAGTTAATTAAGGTTCTCTTGTAGACTCCTCTTAGTGTGTACTCTCCTAGGTGAGCTCGCTGTTCTTCATTCTTTCATGTGATAGGCCTTTCTTGGTTGCCTACCCTAGGCTGGACCATGATCTAGGCACAGAGCCCACAGTGATGAGTTTCGGTTCTTCCCTGGGATCAGCGTCTCCTAAATCTATCATTGAGCATTGCAGAGTTCCTCTAAGTAAATAAATCCCAAACTGAACTCATTGCTCTCCTGCGTAGCCTGATCCATAAACCAATAAGCAGGTATATGAGTGTGGATGAGTAGGAGAAATTCCACAGGAGCCTGAAGGGCCAAGGCCAGCCTCCTGCCAAAGGGTCATTGATCTCATTCAGTCCCAGTGGGAAGACAGACCAAGGCTAGGGCAGATGATGGCTCACTTGTACACAGAGCTGGTTTCATTATATCCTCACAGAAGTCCTAGGCTTTAGATACTGTTGCCAGTCCACACTCGGGAAACTAAGATGATCAAGTGATTGGCCCAAGTTCAGCACAGCCAGGCAGAGGCAGCTCCTAGAATTTTACTTGTTACTCTGTTCTGTGTCTCCGTCACTAGGAAAGGGAAGCACTTCTTAGGAGGATGGAGCAGGGAGAGGAACAGCAGGACACAGGTGTGCCTGATAGTCTTAGGAGCCCCAGTCTCAGGCCAGGGATGTGGTCGATTGAATCTTGTCAAGCTTGCCCAAAGCCCAAGGTTTGATTTCCCGACACAGCATCTGTTGAGTTTGGTGATGTTTGCCTGTGATCCCAGCATTCAGAAGTTCAAGGTCATCTTCAATTTGCAATAAGTTTGAAGTTAGTCTGAGTTACCAGAGATCTTGCCTCATGTCATTTGTCATCAGAATTACCCTCACCCTCATTTAATGTTCCCTGACTTAGGCAGGCAACCTACACCTTCTCCTCCTCCTCCGTTGTCTTCTTTCTTCTTTCTTTCTTTCTTTCTTTCTTTCTTTCTTTCTTTCTTTCTCTTCCTCCTCCTCCTCCTCCTCCTCCTCCTCCTCCTCCTCCTCCTCCTCTTCTTCTTCTTCTTCTTCTTCTTCTTCTTCCTCCCCTCCTCCTCCTCCTCCTCCTCCTCCTCCTCCTCCTCCTCCTCCTCCTTCTTCAGACAAGATCTCAAACTGCATTTAAGGCTGACCTGGAACTCACTATTTAGACCATGCCAATCCTCCTGCCTCGGATTCATATTACAGGTCAGACCAACCACACCCCGTCTAGACTGACCAGACTCAACTAGAGTCAGAGAAAGCTCTCATCTCCAGAGTAATGCCTGCATCTTTGGGGATTTGGCAAGGTTGGTAAAGATGAGCAAAGATAGGAATTCCTGCTTCGACAAATAAAGAGGGAGAAGGGAACCCTTTGGCTACAGAACTGGGAAAAAGCAATTAGGCCAACTAGAGGGGGGACAAGGTTAAGGACTCAGTGCAGGCCCCGGAAGCAGCTTTCTCCAGTCTTCCCAGTGGAAGCTGGAGAAGGAGCAGCAAGTGCCGCCTGTCCCCAGTGATCAGGAATTCCCAACAGAGGAGGGCAGCAGAGGGCTGGTCTAGCCCCCACCCCACCCCCCACCTCAATTACTCAGTACTTGATGGGAGACTGGACGAAGGGGCTGCAGAAGTGCTACCCTGGCTTAACCTCTTATCTCAACCTAATCAACACCCTTCTTAGAGGCTTCCGTCCAAGCCCCTCTGCTGTCTGGGAGTAAAGTTAGTCTAGCCGCTGAGCAAAGGACCACTCTAGCGGTCAAACAACCAGGGAGCCTCAATAGTTGGACCGGACTGACTCAGGAGTTGGCCTGTGTGAGGCTCAGGAGCCCCTTCCCTCTCTGCCCTCCTCCGGCTTGGAAGACACCTATGGCAAGCAGAGATGTGGAGGTGGCAGGCCTTCCTGTGGCAGGGGTGGTGGGGAGGGAGGCAGTAATGAATGTGGACGGGAGGCGGAATGAGCGATCCATCTTTGCATGGGAGGAGAGGGGGCGGCGGGCGTTCCCCCCACACACTCACATACTCAATCAGGCGCTGTCAGACCTCCGGCCGCCTGGCATTTTGGTGAAGAATCTCTCAGCTAAAAATTGTTGTCAGTCCCATTTCCTCGTTATCAGTGCAAGGGGCTGAGGCAGCGCCCGGGGATTAGCAGAAGCGGGGAGCGCTCACGCCCGCCATCCACTGCCGATAACACCGGGCCTCCCGCCTCACCTCCCACATTCATCATCTTTAGCACTGACAGCTCAGCCCAGTCCCTGTCCCCACCCCTCTTGTTCACCGCGGCTCCCCACTGTGCACAGCTTGGCTCTTGACCTCCCAGGAAGCTAGGCCTCTGAGAAGGAAGGCTAGGATTCAAACAGAGCTGGAAACCTGGACCCCACCTGTGGCAAAAGGCCTTGCCTGGCTGTTGGCTCTTGGGAAGATCTGTCAAGGGCTGGAGGAGGACTACTCAAGGCTGTGTCACATGAACAAGCCATGAAGACCTGTCCAGGAGCGCCTCACTCCTTACCAGCCTGCTGAAATGGACTCCCTGATTCTGGGAACCATGGGAAGGAAGCGCCAGAGGATGACTCCATCGGAGCCTAGGACAGGTTGGGGGGTGGGTGGAGATGAAGACCTCATTCCCACCCCAGCAAGACCATAGGCCCCTCCCCTTGGCCATCCCCAGTGGTTTTATGGCCCATTTTATGGCCACTGTAATGGCCCAGGTCAAAAGCTTCAGGGAGCTGTATTCTGGGAATTATGCAAACGAGGAGCAGGCCCAGGGCCAGAGTATGGATTTTGTCATTAAACCTGGGCAGGCCATGTCGTTAGTGCAGTAAAATCCACGTCATGACCACAGGTCTCAATATAAAATTATAGGGAACACAG
>JADRCD010171583.1:12499-54048 GCA_019843815.1 Montemys delectorum
TTTTCTTTTCTTTTCTTTTCTTTCTTTCTTTCTTTCTTTCTTTCTTTCTTTCTTTCTTTCTTTCTTTCTTTCTTTCTTTCTTTCTTTTTTTCGAGACAGGGTTTCTCTTTGTAGCCCTGGCTGTCCTGGAACTCACTCTGTAGATCAGGCTGGTCTCAAACTCAGAAATCCTCCTGCTTCTGTCTCCCAAGTGCTGGGATTAAAGGCGTGTGCCACCACTGCCCGGCTTCAATGTTTTCATTTTTAATGAATATTCTCCTATCAAATTATTTTAAATATCTTACAATAGAGAAATGTTTAAATGTGTAATGGCTTCATGGGACTTTTATTTTTTTAATTTTATTTTAATTTTATACTGAGACTCAAAGGAAAAAATTTCAGCTACAATAATAGACGAAAACCATATCAAATAACATGCTTCCTAGTCAGGTACAATGCTTCTGTTACAAGAAATAGAAAACTCAATCTGAAAAGGCTTAATGAAGACGCTGGAGCTAGGTGTAGCGGCATGCGCTTTCAATTCCAGCAGCTAGGAGACAGAGGAAGGAAGATAGGAGTTCAAGCAGCCTCGGCTGCAGAATGAATCTAAGGCTAGCCTGGGTGACGAAAAGAATGTCTTTAAGAAACAAAATGGCAAAACGAAAACTGTTGGTTTCCTTAAAGACTGTTTATTTCCTTTAGATGTTGCAATATGTAACCTGGAAACAAACATAAGTTGTTGTAAAAGAGCTTCACAAAAAGGGGTTTCTGGGGCTGTCTCTAAGGGCAAGAGCGAAGGTTTTTACTTAAAGTTACTAGCATATTTTATTCTTTCCTGTCATGGACTTGTAGCACAGTGGACCCATTCCTAGAGCAGGTCAGCTTCCTCTGGAGCGCCGGGGCTGGAAACACGTGAAAGCAAGTTCGATAGACTAAAATCACCGCTCTCCTTACAAAAATTGCTCAGTAACAATCATGGCGTGTGCTGTACTTAAAATCATATAAGGTCTGGAAAAAAAAAAAAAAAACGGATTAAAGCGAAGCCCAGTAAAATTGTACTACAGCTGCATCATTCTGGTGGAAGTCTATTTGTGGGGTTTTCTTTCCTAGACTTAGATTGAAAATATTTTAATAACTTTTAAAACTCTTTAACTTCTGCAAAATTTAAAGCTACAAAAGGTACCAAGCCTTGTGCAGTGACTTCTTTCACATACACCCATCACCACACTTTAAGCAGGCACGATGCCATTTAGCCCATATTTTAAAAACACATTTTTTTTTAAGTTAATGTTGCTAGAATACTATTAAAACACCTACACTTAGGGACACTTCATATCACTAAATGGCTTGTGGGTTAAAACATGATCATGTCTTTTTATTTCCTTGGTACGTAGGCTTGAAACAGAGACCTCACACACAGTAGGCAAATACTCTAACCTTGAGTTTATATATTCCTTGGTCCTTTAACAAATTATTTTGAGGTAGGATTTTTTTTTGGAATGCTCCAGTTGACCTTGAAGACGTAATCTTCCTGCCTAAGTGTCCCAAGTAGCTAAGTGTTTGCCAGTATCACTAGCTGTGACAGTTTTTTGTTTTTTGTTTTTTGTTTTTTTTTTTACAACCAGTTAGTTGTAAGGAGGAAGGAAGGTCTATCCATTGCAGCTGCGTGGTACAACTGTTAAATAGTTCTTTACACCAGCAGGTTCTCTCTCTTGCATTCATGTCTTCTTCCCCTTTCTTACTCTTTCTTCTACCCCCACCCTAACCCTGGGTCCTAGTTTCCACTCTCACTCTCTTTCTCCTTTGATTTAATTGTGAAAGAAATTAAGCATTTTAGCCTGTTTTAAATTTCCCCATAATTGGGGGAAATTAGTCACTGCTCACTGTGATAGCTTGGCATATTGCTTTTGAATTTCTAATATTGCTAAGGATCAGATCAAAGACTTGATAACAGAAGGTTGAAGTCTTTTGACTTTAAAAGTCCACGGGCTTTTAAAGACAGGAGATCGTCTCATCTAGGGTAGTCTACACACTCACCTCATTTATTCCCCTGAGCCCTCCGCTCTTTCTACAAGCCTAGAGGGGAAACGATTTCAGGCTCACCTTGAGTCTCCCCGCTCAGTCTTCACTCTAACAGGGCGTTAGGCTTCGTTCTATAGAAAGTGACAGAGACCACAAGTCAGGAAACAGGAGATTTTAGTCTTAAAATGCTTTACAAAAGGACAAGAATAAAAAAGTATTTCAGGAAAAAAAAATGACCAGTTTGAAAACATACTATACTTAAGTCAATATAGAAGTAGGTCAGCCCTCAAGGCACTTCCAAAACCTGCATGACATTGTTGACACATATGTTCTAATGACATTTCCTTTTGCAAATTTACAGGTAGAATGTCACCCGTACCTCAACCAGAGCAAACTCCTGGAGTTCTGCAATTCCAAAGGCATTGTTCTAGTTGCGTACAGCGCCCTGGGATCCCACAGAGACCCGAACTGGTAACGAGACTCTCCGACTTTACTTCCTCATTTGAGTGCTTTTATGTTGATAAAACATTTAAAAAGATTAACTTTCAATCCCATGGCAAAGTTCAACTCAAGGATGCAGCCAGTTCTTGTGTGCCGTGGGTGAGCTCCAGGCTCATTAGTGTTCTTTTACTCTGGCTTTATCGGTGTCTACCTGTTTCCTGCGTGAATAACTTTAAAAGGGATTTAAAGTCAATTTACAGAGACTAGACTGCATATTTTCTAGCCATGCCATTTTGACAAATGGGTAGAAAGTGAAACCCCCATTCATATCATTTCCAGAAACCTTTTTTTGTTGTTGTTTCTAGAACATCTAGTTTTTAATTTAGGAGGGGCTTAGAATGATTTTCTCTCGTAATGTCAAAGATAGTGTTTTATGGAAGCAAAAAAGAGAGAATTCCCAGGAGAATATATGACCATTTTTTATTTTTTATTTTTTTAAATTTTTTATTAGATACTTTCTTTATTTACATGTCATATATCTCCTTTCCCAGTTTCCCCTTCAAAAAAAGAAATAAAATAAGACAACAACAACAACAACAACAACAACAACAAAACCTGTTCGCTCCCCCTCCTCCTGCTCACCAACCTACCCTCTCCTGCTTCCTGGCCATGGCATTCCCCTACACTGGGGCATAGAACTTTCACAGGGCCAAGGGCCTCTTCTCCCATTGATGACCGCCTTGGCCATCCTCTGCTACATATGCTGCTGGAGCCATGGGTCCCCCCATGTGTACTCTTTGGTTGGTGGCTGTTAGGAACGGCTGATATGTTCTCGTTAGAAAGCACCACACTCTGGGACCAAACAGTTCCATGTAAGAGGTTTAATTAAGAGGAGGAGAGGGGGCAGTAGCACGAAAAGAGAAGGAGAGAGAAGAGAGAGCAAAAAAGGGCGGAGAGAGGAGTGTTTCTCCTTTATATCTGCGTGATGACGTATGTACTGCCCAGGTGAAACTGGGTAGCCCTAGGGGTTCTTGGGAATGGGGGGGGGGCATTGCCATGGTAACAGATCTGTGGTCCTGCGTATTTACAGGTGCAGGCACTCGGTGATGCTAACAGTGGCTTAGTCCCTGGGAGCTCTGAGGGTACTAGTTAATTCATACTGTTGTTCCTCCTAAGGGGCTGCAAACCCTTCAGCATCTTGGGTCCTTTCTCTAGCTCCTTCATTGGGGACCCTGTACTCTGTCCAATGGATGGCTGTGAGGCTCTAGTTCTGTATTAGTTGGGCACTGTCAGAGCCTCTCAGGAGACAGCTATATCAGGCTCCTGTAAGCCAGTACTTGCTGGCATCCACAATAGTGTCTGGATTTGATGACTGAATATGGGAAGGATTCCCAGGCAGAACAGTCTCTAGATTGTCCTTCCTTCAGTCTCTGCTCCATAGTTTGTCTCTGCAACTCCTTCCGTGGGTATTTTGTTCCTCCTTTTAAGAAGGAATGAAGTATCCACACTTTGGTCTTCCTTCTTCTTGAGTTTCTTGTGGTTTGTGGATTGTACTTTGTGTATTCCAATCTTCTGGGCTAATATCCACTTATCAGAGAGTGCATACCATGTGTATTCTTTTGTGATTGGGTTACCTCACTCAGGATGATATTCTCCAGATCCATCCATTTCCCTAAGAATTTTATAAATTCATTTTTTTAATCGCTGAGTAGTACTCCATTGTGTAGATGTACCACATTTTCTGTATCCATTCCTCTGTTGAGGGACATCTGGGTTGTTTCCAGTTTCTGGCTATTATAAATAAGGCTGCTATGAACATAGTAGAACATGTGTCCTTATTACATGTTGGAGCATCTTCTAGGTATATGCCCAGGAGTGGTATAGCTGGGTCCTTAGGTAGTACTATGTCCAATTTCTGGAGGAACCACCAAACTGATTTCCAGAGTGGTTGTACCAGCTTGCAATCCCACCAGCAATGAAGGAATGTTCCTCTTTCTCCACAACCTCTCCAGCATCTGCTATCACCTGAGTTTTTTATCCTAGCCATTCTGACTGGTGTGAGGTGGAATCTCAGGGTTGTTTTGATTTGCATGTCCTTGATGACTAAGGATGTTGAACATTTCTTTAGGTGCTTCTCAGCCATTCGGTATTCGTCAGTTGAAATTCTTTGTTTAGCTCTGTACCCCATTTTTTAATAGGGTTATTTGTTTCTCTGGAGTCTAACTTCTTGAGTTTTTTGTATATATTGGATATTAGCCTTCTATTAGATATAGGATTGGTGAAGATCTTTTCCCAATTTGTTGGTTGTCATTTTGTCCTTTTGACAGTGTCTTTTGCCTTATAGAAGTTTGTAATTTTATGACTTCCCATTAGTGTATTCTTTTTTTTTTTTTTTTTTGTTTTTCGAGACAGGGTTTTTCTGTGTAGCCCTAGCTGCCCTGGAACTCACTCTGTAGACCAAGCTGGCCTTGAACTCAGAAATCCCCCTGCCTCTGCCTCCCAAGTGCTGGAATTAAAAGCTTGCGCCACCACTGCCTGTCCCATTAGTGTATTAGTGTATTAGTGTATTAGTGTATTTAGAGCATAAGCTATTGGCGTTCTGTTCAGGAAATTTTCCCCTGTGCCCATGTGCTTGAGGCTCTTCCCTACTTTCTTTTCTATTAGTTTCAGTGTATCTGGTTTGATGTGGAGGTATGGCCATCTTTTGAATTGGTGATATTAACATGCCATGTTACTAAAGACTTTTCAAAGGATAAATGAAGCTGAAGTCATGAGAATATGATTACATTGTACATTAATACATTAAAATTAACTGATTAACAATGAATAATAATTAATAAGTTAAAAATCCATAGGCTTAGGAAAACAGTACTGCTTGTTTATCAGTGAATTCTGAAAGCTGTTTATAGATAAAAGAGATAGCAGATTTGTATATGCATGCCCTGATGGACTTTCTATCAACTTGACACAAGCCTCGACATATGGTAAGAAGGATGAGGAATCACAATTAATAAAAATAAAATCTCCATAAAATTGGCCTATTGGCAAGACTGTGTGATATTTCTATTAATAATCGATGTGGAAGGGCCCAGACTGCTGTGGGTTGTGCCAACATCATGGTTCTCAGTTGCTTAAGAAAGCAGACTGAGCAAGCCATTAGGCATCATTCCCCCATAGCCTCTGTTCAGTTCCTGCTGTGGCTTCCTTTGATGATGGATGTGTAATTTAAGATCTCTCCTTTCCAAGTTGCTTTTGGTCTTGGTGCTTTATTACAGCAATAGAAGCCATAACCTAGATGGGGCATAAGCAAAAAGGTGTTTTGATGGCCATCGAAGACGGTCTTTTATTCTCTGATTTTAAAGAGTGTAATGATTAATGTGGAAACTTGATTTTCTAAAGTCAAACAAAATGAAACAAAAGTTAATTATTAATAATAGTAGTAGTAGTAGTAATAGTAAACTTGTATATGCCTTTAGAAGTTCTTCTTCTTCTTCTTCTTCTTCTTCTTCTTCTTCTTCTTCTTCTTCTTCTTCTTCTTCTTCTTCTTTTTTGTTTTTTTTTGAGTCAGGGTTTCTCTGAGTAGCTTGGGCTGTCCTGGAACTCACTCTGTAGACCAGGCTGGCCTCGAACTCAGAAATCCGCCTGCTTCTGCCTCCCAAGTGCTGGGATTAAAGGCGTGCGCCATTACTGCCCAACCCTTTAGAAGTTCTTATTTCTTTTGGGGCAGTTTTTTTTTTTTTTTTAGTCACTTTTAGACAATTAATTTCTTTACGATTTCTTTTGTTCCAGAGAAGTTTTGCCTATTCTACAGAAATCCTGTGCTTTTGCATGAAGGGCATGGTTTGAAATAGGGTCATGCAATGTAGAGCAGGCTGGCATCAAGCTCATGGATGGAAACTTTTGTCTTAATCTCCTAAGTGCTGGAATTACAGACGTGTGCCACCATCCCTATCTGGAATTCACATATCTGTGCTTCTGTGGCTAGTGTGTTCACAACTACCCAGAATGTATTAAATCTTATAGCAATTTCCATGACTTACTGCTTGTTAATTTTGTTTCCCATACTTTCAGTTAGTAACTAATGGTGGCTTGAAGGGATCAAAGGAGAAATTCTAGAGATAAGCACTTTTTAACTTTAGGTTGCCTATTATTCTGAGTGTCCTTACCAGTGATACTCCATGCTTGCTAGTGACTTGCTACTTGTCTGCTTTATTGGGACAACAGTCCTAGCATGGTAAAGCTTGCACTCAGTTGACCATTATTTTACTTATAAAGGCTCAAAAGCACAGGGATAGTGGTGTTGGTAGTCTGGAGAGGGCAAAGAGAAGCACTTGCTTCACACAAGAATGGGAAGAGAAAAATGTATACACGGAAGTTACAAAAAAATCCACGCTAAGAATGAATCTCCCATCCCTGAAATTGCCAAGAAGGAAAAGAAAATTCCAGCTAGCTTTGTTGTACCATCAAGTGTAAGGTACACTTGTTGAAGTTGGAGAAGGTAGCACTTCATATTTGGATGATTAATGCACATAAGGATTAATGTTATTCCAGATCCCCTGAAGACAACAGAGAGTGTCCATATTTCGGCAGTATTCCATTGCATAGACACAAGTTCCTATCCAGTGTTTCTCTTCTAGTCTATCGATGGGCAACTTAGTTGTTTCCAGTTGCTACAAAAAAAGCAGATCTCTATGAATATTCACCAGGTATCCCTAATGAAAATCACAAGGTTCTACTTTAACTATACTGGATTGTATTTAAGGTAGTCAGTGGTCTGGGAATATGGGTAAGGAGGAGGGGCAACCTATTTCAGATTGTTTTTCACCTTTCTGTGAGGATGTGTGTGTGTGTTCTTTTTCTTTTCTTTCTTTAGGATCAGCGGTGATAGCCCATACCTCCTGGAGGATCCTGTTTTAATGACCATTGCCAAGAAACACAATCGAACTCCTGGCCAGGTTGCCCTGCGTTACCAGCTGCAGAGGGGTGTGGTAGTTCTGGCCAAGAGCTTTAATGAGAAGAGAATCAAAGAGAACTTCCAGGTAAAAGCCCAAGGTCATCTCTCCAGAGTGAGACATGGAGATATTTCCCCTCAAATGGGTACCTGGCCATTCATTCATCCCAGTGTATGGCTTCTGTGTGCCACAGACATCAACTTGAAAAGACAATAGAGAAAGTACTGGGCAAAAGGTTGGATTTTGTCGCCCCTACAATAGGCTTTGCCTTTTACAAGTTTTTTTAACAAGATGCATTTCAACTCCATTACATCATTTGGTTATGGGAGTTTTTTCAGATGGTAGAGAGCTAATCTGAAATACCTCCACGTCCTTCCTTCACATTCACAAATCCCTGTTTGTATTAAAGACAACGAGTTGAATTAAGATTAAATCTAAGTAGGATTGCTGGTTGAACCAGTGGAATATTCCAATGCATTTTAATTTTTAACTTTTACTTATTTATTTAAACTCCATAGTACTGGGCATGGCTCTGTGTGAGTTTTTTATTAACTTTCAATTATGTAGTTATATGTCATTGTCCTTTCTGGAGTATGGAATGCTACATGTAGCCACTTTCACTGTTATCAATGGTGTTTCTCTTGGGAGGAAAGTCTAGATAAATCTAAAGACTGACCACAGAAAGAAATCAATGATTTAAGCTATTGTTTAAATGCTTTCTCATGTGTGCACTAGCTAGAACCCTCATATCAAT
Source organism: Montemys delectorum (assembly GCA_019843815.1). Lineage (NCBI taxonomy): Eukaryota > Metazoa > Chordata > Mammalia > Rodentia > Muridae > Montemys > Montemys delectorum. Next base: position 20,648 of record JADRCD010171583.1, read on the forward strand.
GAATGTTTTTAAATTTATTTTGTTTTTAATCTTGTAAAATTAAAAAAAATATATCATTTAATTTAGTTTCTGTATATGTGTGTGTTTGAAGGCAAACTCATCAGTGTACAGTGGGTGGTCAGAGTTTTGTTCTTCTCCTTTTACCCTGAGGATCTCAGGGGTGAATAAAGGTGGCAGCAAACATCATTACCCTCAACTGGTATCAGTGAGAAATATTCACCATAGATTCAAGTATTTGAACTGTTTTAAAGTGACAGCTAAAAATTTTATCATGAGTACTATATTTATAAAAGGTTAGTGTCTTTGTTAGGGTTTTACTGCTGTGAACAGATATCATGACCAGTACAAGTCTTATAAAGGACAATACTTAATGGGGGCTGGCTTACAGGTTCAGTGGTTCAGTCCATTATCATCAAAGCAGGAGCTTGGCAGCATCCAGGCAGGCATGGTGCAGACAGAGCTGAGAGTTTTCTGCATCTTCATCTGAAGGCTGCTAGCAGAATACTGACTTCCAGGCAGCTAGCATGAGGGTCTTAGAACCCACACCCACAGTGACACACCTACTCTAACAAGGCCACACCCTTTAATAGTGCCACTTTCTGGGCCGAGCATATACAAACCATCATAGTAAGCATTTGGAACAGTTTATTAAAAGTATCGTGGCTGCTGGTTAAATTTATTCTTATGAATGAATTTGATACATGAGTATACATTTTCTTGTTAAATCATTCAGAAAAAATAATTTTATTTTAAAATTCAACAACATGTTAATAGATGACTTTATGGCAGCCTTATTACTTAAAGAACACATTTTGAGATAGACTCCTGGTAAATAGATGAATGGACAGTGTCTTGGTTTCTTTTTCTGTTGCTATGATAAAATGCCCTGACAAAAGCAGTTCTAGGAAAAGGGGGTTACTTTGAATCATTGTTCAAGGGTACAGTCTATCATGGTAGGGTAATCTTAGTGGCAGGAGCACAAGGGAACTGGTCATATTGTATTTGCAGTTAAAAAGTAGACAAGGTTGAATACACGCTCAGGTCTTCTGCAGTTTTATGCAGTCCAAGATGCCCTTCCTAGGGAATGATCCTAACCACAATTAAGATTAGTCTTCTCATATCAATTAATATAATTCCACAGGGCCATGACCCAATATCAATCTCACAGATGTTTCTAGATTTTGTCAAGTTAAAAATTATCATTAACCATCACTGATACTTTTTAATAGACAAACTAATAGATAGTTATATATTTAATTTTCACACACACACACACACACACACCCACACACACACACACACACACACACACGCACACTACTTGATGCCAGTTAGGGCTACATGAAATTCTCTCCCAAATTAACAAAAACCACCTATTATATGTAGTATGTAGGTAGACAGATGGATGGGACGCTGTAGGGTTTTTGTTTGGTTTTGATGTGAATGTATGTGGTGTATGTGTTGCTATTTATGTCCTGTAGTGTGTATTCTCTTTACTCTCTGCTTTATTGTCTTGAGAGAGGCTCTCTCACTGAACCTGGGTGTAGGCTGACAGCCAGCAAGCCTGAGTAGTCCTGCTGTCTCCTCCACCCTACAGTACTAGGGATACAGGCACAGTCATGGCTTACTTTTTGGATTGGTGCTAAAGATTTGAACTCAGGTGCCCCTGCTCATACACCAAGCTATGACTACATCCAAAGATCTTGAATTTTTGTTAGATTTCTTTCCCCCTGAAAAGGTAATGAACTTAACATATTTTATCAAAGATCTTTTCTTTTCTTTTTAAAAACAGATTTATTTATTTATTTATTTATTTATTTAATATGTGTATACATACTGTAGCTATATTAAGAAACACTGGAAGAAGGCACTGGATCCCATTACAGATGGTTGTGAGCCACCATGTGGTTGCTGGGCAATGCTCTTAACTACTGAGGAAATTCTCCAGCCCATATCTCTGCTTTTCTATTAAAACACTTTCACTGGGAACTCAATGTTATCAAACACAAACGAGGATGGATTTGAGCAAAATAGTCTCAAGATAGTCTTGTTCAAATTGGAGAAAATGATTAATAGAGGATCCATTAACTCAGTGATAATCAGAAAGGTTCTTTTGATAAGAAAGAACAGATATAGATAATGTTAGAGAATTATGAGGTAATCAAGTAATACGATTGAACAATTTATCAGGGGATGATTTTTCTTCAACTCAGTCAAGTCCTGGAGAGGAGTTATACTATGCCCTGTGATCGGGTTCTGTTCAAAGCTGGATCAAACTCCAGGGTGGTGAAGGAAAAAACATTCAGCAAATTTTGGTGAAGCTAAATCTAGTATTTAATCTAGACATGAAAATATACCCAGGAGTCCTGTCCGTCCCGCCTTAGGACGATTTGCAATTGACGAGTAGTTCTTTTGTGAAGTGGATCAGGGTGGGAAAGGAAAGAAGGGAGTGCAATACTCAGCCAAATGTTCTCAGATCCAGACTATCTGGAAGTCAATGGTGACAGAAATGCCTCTCTCTCTCTCTCTCTCTCTCTCTCTCTCTCTCTCTCTCTCTCTCTGGTTCTCTCTCTCTCTTTCTCTCTTGTTTTTTTTTTTTTTGGTTTTGTTATTTGAGACAGGGTTTCTCTGTGTAGCCCTGGTTGTCTTGGAACTCACTCTGTAGACCAGGCCGGCCTCGAACTCAGAAATCCGCCTGCCTCTGCCTCCCAAGGGATGAAAGGCATGCACCACCACTGTCCGGTTCAGAAATGTTTCTCTTAAAGCTACCTTTGTTGCATTCCTTTATATTCCTAAATAGAATGCAACTTTAGTTGTTTGTTTATTTCCTTATTTGTTTGTTGAGGTTTGGTCCTTTGCTTTATATTGTAATAGTAAGTGTGGGCCCCTTAAGACCTTGCCCAGATACAAGAGAGTCTGCAGTAGACCCTACTGAGTTATGTGACTTCACCCCAAAGTTGTTTCTGATTGGTGAATAAAGGTGTCAACTGCTAATAGCTGAAAAGAAGAGGCATAGATCGGGTTAGGATTCCCGGGGCCTGGGGTTTGGAGGAAAACCACAAAGGGGAGAAGAATGTGAATGGAGGAGAAATCGCCATGGGTTAGGCGAGTTCATGAAAATGTGGACCTGAAGCCTGGCCAATTGGAGTTAAGAGAGCCAAGGTGAAACATAGTAAGTAACTCGGGATTATTGATAGGATAATAGATTTTAATACCATAGAGAGTAGATATCTGCCAAGCTTTAGTACTAATCAATGCTTATTGTAAATAATAAAAGTTGTGCTCTTTTATCAGGGAACTGAATGATCAAAGGCAGGGTAGAAACCCTGTATTTGGATTAAAAATTTCTACAATATTTATTTATTTATTTATTTATTTATTTATGACTTGCTCTCTCTTTCTAGGTGTTTGACTTTGAACTGACCCCAGAGGACATGAAAGCAATTGACAGCCTCAACAGAAATTTTCGATATTCTAAAATGTCATTGTAAGTGACTCCTCTAGACCATTTTATAGGTTGTTTGCATTTTGTAACATACAGGTGAGTTTTAAAAATGGTCTGTATGAGCCAGGTGGTGGTGGTGCATGCCTTTAATCCCACAACTTGGGAGGCAGAGACAGGCAGATTTCTGAGTTCGAGGTCAGCCTGGTCTACAGAGTGAGTTCCAGGACAGCCAGGGCTACACAGAGAAATCCTGTCTCGAAAAATCAAAAAAAAAAAAAAAAAAAAAAAGGGCTGTATGATCCATGGAGTGGTCAATGTAGCTAAACCTTTGGTTTTGAATGGATGAGTTTATTACATATACCGCAAGTCAAAGTAAAAGAATAAATAGTGATAGATAGTAAACATGATTGAATCATGCACTCTAAATATCCAGAAGGACCGAGAGAATGCTTTTAAAGCAACCAGCCTGAGTTCTCAATATAGAAGGTCCTGAGCAAAGCACAGAGTTCACTCAGGTGAGGTTTCTAGACAACAGGGTAAATTAGCAAAAAGAAGGTAACGTTATTAAACTGGAGCCTTACAAACATCCAGCAAAAACCACCTGGGAATTCAAGGCAGTCAACTAGAGTTCCTAATAGAGAGTCCTGAGTGGAGGAGAGTGGCCAACTCCCTTGGATGAGGATTCCTACTACAACAAATGGTCAAAGACAGAGATTGCATTATCAAAATGGGTGCTTCCAACATCTAGCAGAAACCAACTGGGGAATATCAAGATCCACCAATGATTGTTGGTGAGGAATTAAAGTCAAATTCAAGACTCAATAGAACCAGAGACTCCAGGCTCCGCTGCTTGACAGTATCTTCACTAACATTCTCTGAAACTTTCTTCTGGATAGCTCAGAGTCCAAAGCAGGGAGTGAGAAACAATGAAAATCATTCAGAGAATTTCTCATGACTAGATGAACTCTGGAGACAGAAGGTCTCTTGGCCGGATGGGGGCTGCTTGTATAGAGTCCTTGAGTACTCTAAGCAGCACAGCTGAGGATGGGAGGGGACATATCTTACCCTTGGCATTCTTTGGCAGGTGCAGGCATTCTTCTCATGGGAGTAACAAAGTTGTATGGGAACTGGAGTTTATAGAGCAGGACAGTATGTGAAAGCCTATTATGTGCAGGTCACAGGGGAAGCCGAGGTAGTTCCCATGGCTGAGTTGGCTTCTGTTTCCTACTACAGGCACTTTTGTATTATGGAAACCTCTAGCTGTCCTCAAAGGCATGATGTATTCACTCTTGGGTTCTTTCATTGTTTTTTTTTTTCAAGACAGGGTTTCTCTGTGTAGCCCTGGCTGTCCTGGAACTCACTCTGTAGACCAGGCTGGCCTTGAACTCAGAAATCCGCCTGTCTCTGCCTCCCAAGTGCTGGGATTAAAGGCGTGTGCCACCACCGCCCGGCGGCTGGGTTCTTTTGTTGCTTTCTTCTCTCCCTGTGAGAGTTTGGCAGGAGGTGGTAGTGGTGGTGATGGTGGTGTAATGACCATAGACAAGGGGCCTTAGAAGATAGGTTTAGACAAAATATTTTTGGTCTAAAATGAGGGAATGGACAACTCTGCTTCCAGAGCCAGCTTCTCAGTGAGCTCAAACAACATATGATAACTTTTCAATGTAAAGTGATTACAGGAGGCATGCCTGATTTTCAGAATAGGTGTGGAACAAATGCCTCACTGTAGACCTCAGAAGAGAGAGGTTTCTTCTGAAGTTCCTAACATGTAATCAGTCTCAGGACTGACCCCATTTCAAAACTGGTCATGTTGGGGCTGTAGCTCAGTTGGTGCAATGCTTCCCAAACATACACAAAGCTCTCACGCTGATCTCCAGTGCTATATAAAACCAGGCACAGTAGCCTATGCCATTATTCCCAGCACCTGGGAGGTGGAGACAGGGGGAACAGAAGTTATCCTCTATTATTCAATGGGTTCAAAGTAAACAGAAAACATGTGACTTTGTCTAAAAGTCAAAGTTGCGTCTTTGTGGACTAACTTTAAAACATCTCCTCATGACCTGTGGCCAAAGTAAATGTCTTCAGGGCTAACCTGCCCAGTAGACACAGAGACCAGACTAACTATGGCTCATGATACATTAAGAGGCCCAGGAAAATGTTTTCTCATTAATGTATATTAAAATCAAAAGAAATAAAAGAGAATTCAACAATAATGAACACACAGTAATATATCAAGCCTGTTCTAACTTTGTGTCATGAGTAGGAACTGAGGGGCTTAACCCCCGCTGGGAAGGAGGGTGACAGAGCTCCTTCGCTCAGGCACTCGAATACTGGATTCCACCGAGAGAAATTACCTCATGAGTGGTAACAGAGGACTTGACACACTGTTTAGGGTTTGAATGCTTTATGTCAGTGTCCAATACAACTACACACAGCATACAATATGTTATCAGAGCAAAGAGGATAAAGGCTAAGGCAATAAAATAGCTAAACATTTCCCTTTACTGCATATTACAGTTTCACCTTTCTGCCTATTGGAGTAAATATGACCTGACAGTGTCCCTTGAAGCAGGCTCAGCTCTGATGCAGGGCTTGGTGTTCCCGAAGTGAAAGTAGCTCAGCTATCTCTCAGCTGGTGTGGAGCAGGCTGTCAGCTATCTCTCAGCTGGAAGGTGGTGTTCTCAGGCATGAAGCAGGCTGTGCTGTCAGTGAGGGGTTCTGGAGAGTTAGATTTTGACCACGTAGTCTAAGTTTGACCTCGGAGATTCTGGTGGTCTTGGATAGTTTCTGGTTGTTGTGGTACAGTTTTGAGAGTTTTCAGGAGGTTCACATCGGCAGCCATGGCTACTGAGATGGGGATGACAATTCACCTCCATGCTGTCTTTTTTAAGCTTTTTTTGACGTCACTCTGAAGCAGGGTTCAGATAACCACTCGCGTCTGGTTATCTATTCAAGTTGTTTACTTTTCTTATGGAAAATTTTCTGCTCAAGTATATTTCTAATATTTCTAATTTTAGCAAAACATCTATATATTATTCTAGATAACTAATACATCATAACAGCTCACTGCAAACAACTTATCTCAAAACAACTTCCAAACATTTCCTATTACAAGGTGGAGTGGGTCTTGCTAAAGACCTGCTCCTTACACTTTGTCTACACCAAAGTAGTGTAACATGTACTTCAAATAATCTTTGTGGAAGATGGACTCTCAAAGATGATATGTGCAAGCTTCCTCCTCTCTCTGTCCAATGACGTTTGCTTCCAAACATTCCTCAGCTTTTATCCCCCATCACACGCCCATTTCTTTATCTCTATACCCAGTTACTCACTTGAAATAAGGAAAATCATGAAACGGGGCTAACGTGACGGCTCAGTGTGTAAAGGAGCTTGTCCTACAAACTCCAGAACTTGAGTTCGATTCCCAGAGAGTGGAAGGAGGGAACGGACTCTCCAGAGCTGTCCTTTGACCTCCATATGCCTGTCTTGGTACAGATATGTTAACAACAACAACAACAACAACAACAACAACAACAACAACAATGACAACAACACCATAATTTTTTTAAAAAAAATATTTATTTTATTTATGTGAGTACACTGTAGTTGTCTTCAGACATACACCAGAAGAGAGTATTAGATCTCATTCCAAATGGTTGGTGAGTGACCATGTGCTTGCTGGGAATTGAACTCAAATATTTCAAATGGTTTTCATTGATCTCTGGAAGAGCAGTCAGTGCTCTTAACTGCTGAGCCGTCTCTCCAGTCCACAGCAACACAATATTTAAAAGAAATAAATCCGTTGATCCACAACCTTAGTCATTGACGTAGCCTATTGCATTTAGCCGGATAGTGTCTGCTGAAGTTTCAATGGGTCCTCAGATTTTGGACACTCATCATTTTATCTATCAGAAGGGTGACTAGTGAATGAACAAATATTTCTTTTTCTCTTTCAGTGCTATGGATCACCCTTACTATCCATTTTTGGAAGAATATTGAACATGAGCTGCTAAACATCTCAGAGACTTTCCTCCCTCCAGGCAGTGTGTAGCTGTGTTTGGTGGGGTGGCTAAGAAGCAGTATCCTTGTTGCTTTGTGCCTGTGTAACATCACAAAACTACAAATCACAAGTGAGACCATTTGTTTTTCCTGATGATTAAAAGTGACAGAGAATTTACAAAAGAAAAGAAAATATTTGATGTAGTTCCCTTGATTTTTATGCAAGTTTCATGAGTATGTTTTTATTTACACAAAACTAAAATATTTAATCCCAGCACTTGGGAGGCAGAGGCAGGTGGATTTCTGAGTTCAAGGCCAGCCTGGTCTACACAGTGAGTTCCAGGACAGCCAGGGCTACACAGAGAAACCCTGTCTCGAGAAACAAAACCAAAAACCAAAAACCAAAAACAAATTAAAATAAATTTCAGCAATTGGACTGTATGCTTTTTGAATGTATTTTTTTCAAGTTTTTGAACAATATTCAAGAATTTTTAGAGCACTTTTTTGATTGTAAAGAAATGGATATTATCAACTTATTTGATTTTTTTTAAAAAAAGATTTATTTATTTATTTTTATGTATATGAGTACACTGTAGCTGTACAGATGGCTGTGAGCTCCAGCCGGCATAATACACTGTAGCTGTCTTCAGATGCACCAGAAGAGGGTGTCAGATCTCATTGCGGGTGGTGGTTGTGAGCCACCATGTGGTTGCTGGGATCCAAACTCAGGACCTTCGGAAGAGCAGTCAGTGCTTTTACCTGCTGAGCCATCTCAACAGCTCTGATGTTTTTATTTATCAAAGCAGGTTTGGATAATTTTGTTAGTTGGCAGTGGCATAAATTCTTTTATTCTTTTTTCTAGTTAAACTTTGTTGAAGTTTCATTTTTGATTTTTTTTGAACCTTCTTTTTTGATTTTCAGGCATTGTTTTTGTAGTAAACTAGACAAACATATAAATGTTTTGAGTATGTAAGTCTACTTGAATAAGTGGGTTATGAACAATATAAAAACAGAAGCATTAAATGAGACTTGGGGAAGGGGGTGGTTGTGCTGGAGAGGGCTTAGAGGTTGAGTGTGGCCTGCTCTTGCTGTTTGGTTCCCAGCACCCATGTTGACATGACACAAGTGTTAACTCCAGCTCTACGACACCTGAGTATCTCTATTGGCCTCTGCAGGCCCACACAATCATGTGAACCTACCTGCCTCCCTGTATTAGTCAGGGTTTCTATTCTTGCACAAAACATCATGCAAGGACAAGAAGCAAGCTGGGGAGGGAAAATTTTATTCAGTTTACACTTCCACATTGCTGTTCATCACCAAAGGAAGTCAGGACAGGAACTCACACAGGGCAGGAACTTGGACACAGGAACTGATGCAGAGGCCATGGAGGGATGCTGCTTACTGGATTGCTTCCCCTAGCTTGTTCAGCTTGCGTTCTTATAAAACCCAGGACTGCCAGCCCAGGGATTGTAGAATCCGGACAGCGGTTCTACTCGGGTCGGTGGGTTTCTTCAGACCGGAGGTTAGACTAGACCAGCGGAATCAAATGGGCAGAGAACAAAAGAAAGATACAGAGGCCAAGTTGAGTCCCAGTCAAGGCATCCAATTTACCTGAGGGTGCTTGGAGCTTATATATGCAGGCACAAAAGTGAAACCACAATATCTAGACATAATATATGCATAACGTAAATACAACAGCAGACGTGGAGGCGCCAGGTTCTCCGTTCTCTGCAGACTCCTTTCTCAGGCAGTCAGTTCTGTTTACGTTCAGCCAACAGGAGGCGTGTCAGGAGCTAGCTGTAAATCCTTCTCTGGTTCCTGCTGCGGTGTTGTGGTCCATTGTTTAACCTCACAGGTGGCCGGCTTCAATTCGAGGTGTAAACTCTGCCACCAAGCTCAGGCAGAGGGAGGGAGCTGAGGGGGGGGGGCGGGGGGAGGGGGGGAGGGATGCAACCCACAATGGGCCTCCCACCCTTGATCACTAATTGAGAAAATGCCTTACAGCTGGATCTCATGGAGGCATTTCCTCAAGGGAGGCTCCTCTACCTGTAGTACCTTCAGCTTGTGTCAAGGTGACACACAAAACCAGTCAGGACACCCCCTCCCCAAACATCCCCATAATTAAAAAGTAAAAATAACACTTAAAAAGGTCACAGAGAGAAATCAGGAGGTACCTATTGGAAAGTAATTCTGCCTCATCGCCTCGTCTTTTACACTTTTTTCTTTAAAATTTTTACTTCCTTTTTTTTTTTAAAAGATTTATTTATTTTATGAGTACACTGTAGCTGTACAGATGGCTGTGAGCCATCATGTGGTTGCTGGGAATTAAAATCAGGACAGCCCTGCTCTGGGCCCAGCTCGCTCCATCTTCAGACGCACCAGAAGAGGGCGTCAGATCTCTATATAGGTGGTTGTGAGCCACCACGTGGTTGCTGGGATCCAAACAAAGGACCTTCGGAAGAGCAGTCAGTGCTCTTACCTGCTGAGCCATCTCGGCAGCCCAAAATTTTTACTTCTTGAGGTTTTATTTATTTTTGTTTTTCCTTTTTTTGTGTTTGCTTTGTTCTTTGTATTTACTTATTCTTCTGTTTGTGTTCCTTTTTTAAAATCAGTTCTTTGTGAATTTTGTATGTGTTGTGTTTAGACTCACCAATCTGTTTTCTTTGTTCTTTGTATTTATTTATTGTTTTGTTTGTGTTCCTTTTTAAAAATCAGTCTTTTGAGAATTTTGTATGGATTGTGTTCAGACTTACCAATCCCCCTAGTTCTTCTCATATCCTTTCCTCTTTCCTTACCCATACAACTTTGTAACCTAAAAATAACAAACCAAACCAGACCAACTCTCAAGATCAATTTGTGCTGCCAACATAAACTTGGATGTGTTGTCTTTGCCTGGAATGTGGTCAGCTTATAAGGGGGTACATATGTAGAGGAAACTGAAGTACCCTGTCCTAGCACTAACAATTGCCATGTGTTCTATGGGGTAGGAATAGGGGTAGGACTGTGTGACTCTACCTGCTAGGATTTCTGAGGTCATTTTACATTGACAAGCAGATGGACCAACTGTCCTTCATTCTACGTCAAGGAGATTTGTTGCTTACTTTATTGCCCCGGCCCGCGGGGCGAGTAATTAACCAGGGTCCGAAGGTGGACGGAGCTTGAAAGAGAAACGGGCGAGAGAGAGGAATGAGGCCAAGCAAAAACGGTTGTCAAAGCCTAACTTTACTTCAGAAGGGCAGTGCAATTATACTTGCAGAGCAAGGAAGCGGTAAGAGGAAGTGGGGCGGGGGGTGTACACCTGGCTTCACACCTGGCCGGAGCGGAAGCGTTGACAAAACATTTTATGGTTTTTCCGAGAACACTCCATGATTCCTCTGAGAATAGACTGTTACTCAGATAAGGTCAAATTCTCAGGGACAACAGGGACACTCTGTCCCTGACACTTTATTAGACAACTTCATATTTCCTTGAGGGGAGCTACTCTCTCTACATGACATGACTGTTCACTATACAAATTTCTTGAACAAGCAACATGTTTGCAAGTCAGACTAAAATCTCAGATCTTTTATATTCTTGACAATTAACTGGAGAAAATCCAGGAATGGAAAGAATGAATAGTCGTGGAGGAATTGGAATATTGGGTGCTATTTCCTTTCTTCCTTCCTTTTCTGAAACATGGTCTCTCTACAAAGCCCTGGATGTTCTAGAACTTACAATGTAGATCAGGCTGGTCTTAAACGCACAGAGATCTTCCTGCTTCTGTTTCCTGAGTACTGGGTTTAAGGTGTGAGCAATTATGCCTAGCTGTGTTTTCTTTCTTTTAACACTATATTTGTTTAATTAATTCTTGGGAATGTCACAATGTATATTATATACTATGATCATATTTATTCCTTCCACTTCCCCTAATTCCTCCTAGAGCTACACAAACCTTGCCTAACTTCATGTACTTTTTTTTTTATTTTCTATTAAAAAAATGTTGGAACCCTCTGAGTAGAGTTTCTGCTGCCTATACACTTAGCATAATTCACTTACCAGGGGTCACACACTTAATGAAAACTCTTTGTCCCTCCCCAAAGCAGCCATCACCTATCAGTAGCTCATCAGCTACTATTAGCACTATTTTCAATAGGTTGAGCAATGATGATTCCATTGAAACCTGACTTGGAGCAGTAATTATATTCACCAGACTCTATTGAATACTTAAGCTTTTGTCTCATGAATCAAGTGGGAAAGGCTTCTATGAGATTGTTTTTAAGGCTGCTATTATCCTATTTTGTATTACCCACTACTTGACTCACTCCTTTTATCATGAAGGTTTGGATTTCTATTTAGAACACTGTGTCATCACCTTTCATTGTTACTGTATATAGTCCTTGCATCCACCAGTCTTTTTCTCTTTGTAATTCCTCTCTTAATAAGGGGCTTCTTTATTATTAATTTATTAATTAATTTATTTATTTTTCCTAGACCAACAACTCAGTTGCATGTCTTGTTGCTCAGAGCAAGGGCTACATCATAGCTTGTTCACAATCTCATTGTTGTATGTGTTAATTTCAGAGGTTTTAGTATGTTATCTAGTCCCTCAGTTGCTTTGGAGGGACCTCTGTGGTCATGAAGCATAGCCCATTCATTAAGGAAGTATGCCTGTCTGTGCCATATAGTGAAAGATGGCCACATTGGAATTTTTGCTTATTGTAGAGGAATTTTAATCCTGCAACTTGGCTGCTCTGGCAAGGGATCACATTCAAAGATATGATCTGGCTTGGGGTGAAGACACATCCTGGATTACAGTAAGATGTGGTGGCATACAGACATGCCCTTAGTACATATCCTTAATCTCCTAACAATGAGAGTAAGGTTAGTTTATAAAAGGAAATAGCAAAGTTTGAAAGTAACATCTAATTGAGGGGCAGACAAGTGACAAATCAGAGAAAGCTTTAACAGAATGAATCAGAGATAGAGTATGCCCAGCTCTCACAAGAACAGACAGGAAAGAGAGGCGACTTAAGAGAGAGAGAAAGAGGGGAGGGGGGAGAGAATGAGAGAGATCTATTAATGGAATAGTTTTACAGAAACAGGTTGCAGGTAAAAACAGAACAAGCCAGAGAATAAGAAGGAGCAGAAGATTAGAACAGATTGCCAGAGTTAGTTTGAGGTCAAGCAGAGCAACTCAGTAAGAAGCTGAGAGAAGACAGTTTGAATCAGTCACCTTGGGGAGGAGTCTGGGCCAGAACAGCTGAGTTGAACCAGCCAGCCAGAGTTCAGAAAGTGCAAGAAAGGATGAGCTAATTTAGCAGTAAGCCTTTCAGTTGAAAATTACATCAAGTGAATAAAAGATACTTTATACCTCATAGGCATGCTACCTTTAGAGGAATCAAACTTAGTTGTGTGTCTTTTTCTTCATTTTAGGGACAAGGCAACTGTTAGTGTAGCAAGAAGGGTTGCCATCCCACATCACCAAGGGAATGGATTGCTGTTCCAGTATATCTGAGGGTGCTCCACAAAGTTTATGTATCATTACCCACAGAAGCAACAATGAAAACTCAGCTATATTACTTTCTAAAAATGCTATATTGTGGGCTAGAGAGATGGCTCAGTGCTTAAGCAGATTGGCTGCTTTTCTAGAGGACCTGGGTTCAAGTGCAAGCACTCACAACTGTCTGTAATTCCGGTTCCAAGTGATCTGACACCCTCACCCAGGCCAACACATAGGTAAAACACCAATGCACAAGAAATGAAACTAAAAATGTAAAAAATGCTGTATTGTTATTTTAGATTGTTTTCTTTTCTCTGAGTGAGAGAGAGAAAGAAGTCTTGAAGAGAAGGCTGGTTACTAGTAAGATCCTTCCATAAAAGTAGAAAAGATTCTTCCTAACTTCTATGTAAATCTCAGTATCAAATATGGGAAAAATGGAAAAATATAAAATACGGTAAAGGAAACTATTAACAAGGTGAAGGAAAGGCCTATGGAATATATCGGAATCCTTGCCAACTATTCATCTTCCAAAGCATGAATATCTAGAACATTTAAAGAACTGAAAAATCCATAATCAAAGTAATAATCCATCCAACCTTGAATGGAAAAGTAAACAGCTCTAGAATGTCTAAAAGAATATACAGCTATTCACTGTTTATAGCAATAAAGAAAATGCTAATCAAAGCTAGAGATTCTGTCCTATACCAATCAGATGGCTGACATCAAGAAAAACAAGAACCGCCGGATGGTGGTGGCACACGCCTTTAATCCCAGCACTTGGGAGGCAGAGGCAGGCGGATTTCTGAGGCCAGCCTGGTCTACAGAGTGAGTTCCAGGACAGCCAGGACAACACAGAGTAACCCTGTCTCAAAAAACCAAAAAAGAAAAAAAAAAAACAAAAAAACCAAAAAAACAAAACCAACAACTGCGGCTGAGGAAGGGAGATGGTGGGGCCCTTCTAAACGGATGGTAAGAATGTAAATTACTTCAGCCATTATAGAAATCAGCATGAACTTAGCTTCAGAAAACTAAAAATTAGAATTTCCTTTTGGTCCAGCTATTCTGCTCCTCGGTATAGATGCAAAAGAATCAAAGTCAGCATATAATAAAATCATCTATATGTCTTACTGTTTTACTGCTGTGAACAGACACCATGACCAAGGCAACTCTTATAAACGACAACATTGAATTGGGGCTGACTTAGAGATTCAGTCCATTATCATCAAGGTGGGAGCATGGCAGCATCCAGGCAGGCATGGCTCAGGAGGAGCTGAGAGTTCTACATCTTCATCTGAAGGCTGGTAGCAGAATACTGATTTCCAGGCAGCTAGGATGAGGGTCTTAAAGTTCATGCTCACAGTGACACACCTATTCCAACAAGGCCACATTTACTGTAATAGGGCCACACCTTCTAATAGTGCCACTCCCTGGGGCAAGCATATACAAACTATTATACTATACATCTATACTTTCTTTTTAATGATTTATTTTATTTTATGTGTATGAGTACACTGTAGTTGTACAAATGGCTGTGAGCCATCATGTGTGTGGCTGCTCTCCAGCCCCACTCCTCCGACCCTGCTCACTCTAGCCTGCTCACTCCAGCATAATTCACTGTAGCTGTCTTCAGACAGCACCAGAAGAGGGTGTCCAATCTCATTACAAATGGTTGTGAGCCACCAGGTGGTTGCTGGGATCCGAACTCAGGACCTTCAGAAGAGCAGTCAGTGCTCTTACCCACTGAGCCATCTCACCAGTCACCACATCTATGCTTTTTATAAAGTGCTTTTCACCAAGTCCAAGATAGGGAATCAGCCTAGGTGCCAATCAATGGATAAATCGATAGAACTAAGTGTGGTATCTATTTAAAATAGAGTTTTATTGTGGATGGCTCCGTGCTGCTTGTATTTTATGTTAAGTCAGTTTTTTTTTTTTTTTTTTTTGTTTTGTTTTTGTTTTTTGTTTTCTCGAGACAGGGTTTCTCTGTGTAGCCCTGGCTGTCCTGGAACTCACTCTGTAGACCAGGCTGGTCTTGAACTCAGAGATCCGCCTGCCTCTGCCTCCCAAGTGCTGGGATTAAAGGTGTGCGCCACCACCGCAGCCCTGTGTTTTATGCTAATTCTGCTCTTCTGGGAGAAGCAGCCTGGAATGAGGGATGAGTGACGTGCTCAGGTGGCTTCTTGTGAGCCAATCCCCTAATGAATAAAGGAGCCAATGACTAGGCGAGTAGGCAGGACTTCTGGGTTGGACAGAGGAAGAGAGGTGGCAGGAGGAAGTTAGGACCTCTTTGGAACGGGACATCTGGGAAGTAGGTTATATCTGCTAGAGTTTCCCCACTATCATGGCGGATCTGCAAGGATTTTGATACCAGAGGAGTTGCGTTTCAATAAGGTTTACAAGATTAGGTTTTAGTTGTTATGCCCAGAGATTGAGTTACCATTGTTTCTGAACTGAGTTTGCGTTGCGTTTTCCTTCACTTGGTAGCTTGTCTGGGTTCTCAGAGAAAAAGGTACGGCAGGCAGCGTAGGTTTGCCAGATGTGCACCACAAAGGCTGCGGGGGATTTGAAGCACAGGGTTGCTGTGGTAGCAACCGCCAGTGGGAACCTAGAGAGCTGGGTGGAGAGATTGTGGAGTTCTGAGTCAGTCTCTACAAGATAAAAACAGGCCGGCCATTGTCCGCCAGTGCGAACGTGCAGGAATGTGTTGGTTTCTTTCTTTTCTTTTTTTTTTTTTTTTAATATTTCCTGCAACAGAGTTTTATTTAGGATAGACAAAATAATATCATTTGCACCAAGATGGAGGGAACTAGGTGAAAATCATTTTGTTAGACATAAAAACCCCAACTCAGAAAGGCAAATAGCTTGTGTGTTCCCCACAGATGGTGTTTTTGCTTTAAAATTTATTTATTTATTTTATGTATATGAGCACACATATGAGCTGTACAGATGGTTGTAAGCCTCATGTGGTTGCTGGGAATTGAACTCAGGACCTCTGCTTGTTCCTGCCCAAAGTTTTATTTATTATTATATCTAAGTACACTGTAGCTGTCTTCAGACACATCAGAAGAGGGAGTCAGATCTCATTCGGGATGGTTGTGAGCCACCATGTTGGTTTCTGGGGTTTGAACTCAGGACCTTCAGAAGAGTAGTCAGTGCTCTTAACCGCTGAGATATCTCTCCAACCCCCAAGTCTGGTTTTTGAAAAAAAGATAGAAAAGGAGAAGGGAGACTATTTAGGGGGCCAGAGGGAACAGAAGGCCAGGAAAGCGGGATCAAGAAACATTGTGTCTGTGTGAAAATGTCGCAATGAGACTCTTACTGTTTAGAAAGTAAAGAAGAGATAGTCTTTTCAAATGAAAATCAGAGCCCCATAGCTGAAGTTACTTTCTAGATAACATGTTGATTACTGTCTATCAGTTTCCCCTTAACAATTTACAGAAGTAAATATGGATTGTGAACAGAAACTTTTCTTCTCCAAGAAATTCATGGTTTCGTTTTCGTGCTCTATTGATTTATTGGAGTTTACTCTCATACACATTGCACGCAGCCTCCAGTTTTCATCTCTGTGGACTATTGCTTTAAGCTGGTTCCTCCCACATGCCGTTGTTTAACTTTCCAGGAGATATTTAAGGAGCTGCAGCGATTTTGCTGGCTTTTATTCTGTGCAAACAGAAGACTCAAGACCTTTATGAGTAACAAGCTATGAATTCTGTACCTCTGCGCGTGGTACTAAATGATGGCCACTTCATCCCTGTACTGGGGTTTGGAACCACTGTGCCTGATAAGGTAACAATTGTGTCTTGGGCATAAAAGGGTTTATAGGTAGAAGAGATCAAGGATGTGCGGTTAGATTTACTCCTGTTTGACTCAGGGTCACTTGGTCTGCAGATTAGAGCTATTCATTCCTGTTTGACTCAGGCTCACTGGGTCTGCAGATTAGAGCTATTCATGTGTAAAAGAGGAATCCGACTTACTACTGTTCCTTGGAGCGTGTAGACAATATTGTTTATTCTGGGTTCTGTTACTCCTTCAGTTTCAACCTGTTTTGCAGTAAACGAAAAGCCATCAGTGCTACTGCTGCACTTTGAGTTTAATTACAAAAGGGTTAGGGACATGGATTATTTCTGCTATTCAAATAACTACTCCTCAGGTGGACACAAGACAGAAAAACAATATTTATGGTAGAATTTACTGGAGTTGTAATTTATGACAAATGATCAGTTGAGGAGCAAGGGCTGAGTCCACAGCACAAATTCCAGACCTGCAGTGAAGTAGAATGCCTTTCTTACTTTCACTTTAGAAGCATTTACCTAAAAAAAGAAAATAGAACACTATTTTTGGGGTGAATTATACTTTAACAAAGCAACTCTAAATCCTTGCTCCATGTTCATATTCATGACATTTGAATCAAAATAGACAGGAGGTTCTCCTGGGAAAATGCTTCCAGTCTGATCTAGTCCTCTGATTACTCAGTGAGTGGCAAGGACTGGCACTTTAAGCTCGAGTCGCAATTTTCTCATGAAGAAGACATGATCATGGAGATGCTTTGACCTCTTCAGATAGGAATTTTTACTTAGCATACGTACCTGAGAGGTAAGGAGCAAAGATACCACAGCAGCTCTAGTCTCAGTAGATCTGTAGGGATCAGTACAATTTAGAGAAGGGCAGGGCTGGGCTGGGCTATTTAAACTGGAACTTAGTGTTTGAGTTCAGTGGTTAAGAACACAGAACTCCCAGGGACTAAACCACCCACCAAAGAATACACTTGGTGGGACTCATGGCTCCAGCAGCATATGTATAGCAGAGGATGGCCAAGTCTGTCATCAATGGGAGGAGAAGACCCTCAACCTGTGAAGGTTCTATGCCCCAGTGTAGGGGAATGCCAGGGCCAGTAAGCAAGAGAGGGTGGAGGGACAGGAGGGAACAGGGTTTTGTTTGTTTTTTTATTTTATTTTATTATTATTATTATTATTTTTTGTTTGTTTGTTTGTTTGTTTTTTTTCGAGACAGGGTTTCTCCACTGCCCGGCTTTTATTTTTTATTTTATTTTATTTTATTTTATTTTATTTCTTTTTTTTTTTGGGAGGGGAAACTGGGAAAGGAGATATCGTATGATATGTAAATAAAGAAAATATCTAATTAAAAAAAAAAAGAACACTGGGACTTCTTGCAGAAGAACTGGGTTCAAGTCCCAGCACCCTCATGGTGGCTTATGACTGTCTAACTCCAGGTCCAGGAGATCCAACATCCTCTTCTTATCTCTGCTGGCAGCAGACAAAGGATGCATAGATACATAATAGCAGGCAAAACACAGAAGATAAAATAATTTTTTAAAAATAATTATACTATTTTAGGTAGAATGAATACATTAGAGAAAACAATTCCTGAAAAATTGTATAGGGCCTTTGATGAATTGAGTTTGATTGGTCCCTAGTATCACATGGCAGAAAGAGAGAACAGCCACTCAGAGGCCTTCCCCAGACATCCACGTGTACAACACACACACACTCATGCATGTGCACAAATAATAAAAATATTAGAAAAATTTTATAACCCATTTTCATTCTTGTTATTTTTTGTTGTTAAGATGAATCAGAGCCATGTTGTATTGAAAACAGACTCATTTTGTTTATATTTTCCACAAGTTGAAATTCTTAATAATATGGAACATACAAGTAAATTAGGCATATAGAACAATATCTAAAGTACTGAATTTTACTTTTAACTGAAAACAACAATAACAGCAAAAAGTGATGGTGAAGTTTAAGCTGCCACACAAGACACAAGGTATTAGGACAATTTTATCCAGTAGAGATAACGTGTGCTTTATTCCTAAGAATGTTTTCTCTCACAATAGAACCAGAACAAATGTTTATGTAAATAGGTATTTTCAAGTGACTTTTGCCAGTTCATGTAAACCTAGTAATTCACAGCATTATTATTTCCTTTTATTTGTACTAAACACATTTGAGTTCCATATAGTTTTAAGATAGCATAATAATTGCTCATATTTTGAAAGATTTATTTTAATTTCAATGTGTGATTGTATGTATGTCTGCATGTGGGTATGGGCATATATGGCCCTGAGACCAGAAGAAGGCACGGTATCGGTAGAATTGGAGTTACAGACAGTTGTGAGCCATCTGACATGGGTGCAGGGAAACCAGGATAAGGGGTTAATAAGATACAGCCTCATATTTTCTGAACTTGTACAAATGCACGTGCAAGTCAAATTAACATGTGACATAGCATCTGTCTGTATCCAGCTATTCCTGTGTTGCTAAGCTGCTCAGAGTCAAAACAATAGTGGTCAAGTTTGAACATAATTTATTTTTTAGGCTCCACTAACAATGATCTAATACAAAAGATACATTGGAAATGACTTCATCATGAAACCAGTGATAAAAATGCACCTTGGTGCATTACTCAGCAAAACAAGATGCTTTTTTTTTTAAAAAAATTTCTGTTTATGCTAGTCAACAGACTGTAAAACATTGAATGTTGTGTGCTCCACCCACCCTTTTTTCTGATCCTGAATCAATAGAGGACTCTGATCTTGACTCCAAGGCTTGTGCTTTCTGAGTAAAGGGACATTTCGTTAAGCGTTGTTATCAAGTTGACCTCAATGCATGATGATTTTTATGAGCAGGCGCGGTTATTTCATTATCCTCTTACAACGTATTCTATATGGAAGAACCTTGAGTTACAATGCAATACACTGACATCAAATGTCAATGGTCACTTTTACTTGTTGATGTAGATGTAATTAGAGAATGACCTTTGTATGCCTTGTGGAATTGAAAATAATTACCACTGGAAAAATATGGGGGGGGTGCTATAAGATGTTATATAACCTTCATAATTTCATTGAAAATCATCTGAAATTCTTATATAGAATAGTTTCCTGTTATTTTCTTTATAATAATGTGTGTGTGTATGTGTGTGTGTGTGTGTGTGTGTGTGTGTATGTGTATGTGTACACACACGCACATGTATGTGAGTCTATGCATAAGGAGGCCAGAGATCAACCTTGAGTGTTCTCCTGATCTTATCTACATTGTTGTTTATTTGGGGCAGAACCTTTCACTGGGCGGGAGCTCATCTGGCAGGCTAAGCTCATCAGGCAGGCTAAGCTCATCAGGCAGGCTAAGTTGCCTGGTAGATCTGTCTGCCTCTGCTTCTTCAGTGCCTGGATCACAAGCATGCACAGCTACACTCAACGTTTTTACATGAATTCTGGGGGTCCACCTCAGGATCTCATCTTGTACAGCCAGCATTTTACCAGCTGAACCACTCCCCAAGTCCTAGAGCACACTTTAAAACATGTGATATTAAAAGAAATAAGACACACTCAAATATAGGTATGGGCATTTCAAGGGGAAATCACCCATTATCATCTTCACAATAGCCGCATATACTATTTAAGTGAAGTTATTGTCTTTAGATCATTAATAAGAAATGAGTTCATGGAGTGGGTTCTGAAATACACACGGCAGGGTCACAGTTGATAAGGTGAATCTATTTCACAGGGATCCATGAAACAGGACATCTTAGTGTATACAAAGTTAGTCTTGTTTGAGATGCCTAATAAACATGTGGGAAAAGAAACAATATCCTATTCAAGGTCATATACATGTCTGGACTTAATCCAAGTTTATTGCTATTTCTTTTTTTTTTTTTTTTTTTTTTTTTTTTTTTTTTGGTTTTTTTGGTTTTTTTCAAGACAGGATTTCTCTGTGTAGCCCTGGCTGTCCTGTAAGTCACTCTGTAGACCAGGCTGACCTCGAACTCAGAAATCCGTCTGCCTCTGCCTCCCAAGTGCTGGGATTAAAGGCGTGTGCCTCCACCGCCTGGTTTATTGCTATTTTAAGACAATATAGCTGAATATGAATATGCCCCCATAGCACATGTTGCTAACTGTTATGGCATTTTTGATTTTTACCTGATGCCAGGGTGAGAGGCTTTTTCTTCCTGTATCCAATGCCCATAAGTTGTCCTATATTTCTATACTGCTCCAATTAAGCTTGTGAGTCCTTTGATCAAATGACTGCATTGGGAGATAACTGCTCAGGACTGACAATGTCAGTAACACAGTGAGTGCTCTGGACTGAGCATGTTTGTCGGGGATAGGGATGCTCACCTCTAGGACGGATTGGAAAAGACCCCGGAAATTGTAATGAGCTTGTACCTACACATACATAGCAACTCCAAGACAGGAGAAGTTGATTTATTGAAGAATCATTAACTATGTCTGAAATATCTTTTATTACACAGATACTATTTTTGATTGCTCCTTTAGGTTCCTAAGGATGAAGTTATCAAGGCTACTAAAATAGCTATAGATACTGGGTTCCGCCATTTTGACTCCGCTTATTTGTACAAAGTAGAAGAGGAAGTGGGCCAGGCCATTAGGAGCAAGATCGAAGATGGCACTGTGAAGAGAGAAGATATATTCTATACTTCAAAGGTATTTTGTCCATGGGATGCTTGTAGGCATATTTAATGTGATAGAACTGAGCAAACAATATGTATTTAGATCAATACCTGTTTCAAATATCATTATTAAATGCTACAAGGTTTATTAATCACACACATTCACGTACTCAAGCTTGGATCAAAAATAGGTTAACTATGTCTTTTTTCCCACTGTGGAGTCAGAATGTATGACTTCCAGGTCAGTATACTGCATCCCAGGTCAGAGCAGAGTGAACCCATCATGAAATTTGTACGGTTGGACGGAACTCAACCATGACCTAATGGTGACCTCTGCTGAGGAACTGAGGGAGAATTTGAGAAGCAACTGTAGCAGGGGACTGTGGTTCTAATGCTCCTGGGTGCCTTTACTGGGCATTCTGTGGAGCTTCTTTCAAGTTAACTCAGGGAGAGAAACGACAAAAAACCAGAGCTTTTATCCTCACTATCAGTAGACTTGGTCAGAAGGTAGATGGTCTTGAGGACGAATTCGGGTATTTGTAAATGCCTTTTAGCACACCGAGCTTCATTGCTGAAGGGGGAAGAAGAGGAAACCTGAAGCATTTCTTAGGCGGGAGGAGGCATTCCTCCCCAGGAAAGTAAACAAAGTTCTGTGGGGACAGAGTTCACACAGCAGGCAAGTATATCAAAGGCTATTAGATACAGGCTGTGGGAGACATAGCTGGGATCTTAAAGGGGAGACACCGTTGATTCTGGGGCCATTCAGAGCAACCATGGCTTAATTAGATTTAGGTTACCCCACACTCTATGTTCCAACATAGAAGCAGTTTTGTGAAGGTTTTTATAACTTCATAAATCAACGCATATTTAAAACACATTGATGCGTACCCCAGAGAGATGGGTACAGTGAGATGTGTTTTCTGTAGGCCCAAGATGACATTTTTAGATTTTGGATTGGTGGAAGGTAATAGTCTCCTAAATTAATATATTCTCAAGGTTTTTTTTTTTTTAATCTATCAGTTACAGGAAGTTAGTTCTCACGCAGAGATGACAAAGTCTGTTTCAGAGGCCTAGACTAGGTGAGATAATTAACATTTGGACATGTAACATTCCAACCTCGCCACAGTGCTGAAGTTCTAAACAGTCAAGCCGTCTGCAGTTTTTGTTCACAACAGGATAGCTGAAGTGTATCGAGTGAAGTTCAGTACACACTAGCGTGGCTCCGGTATTTTTCCTACAACCTTCAGTTTTGTATGGTGAATGAATACTGGCTCTGCCCTGTGCATTTGAATTTAGTGTGTTACTTTGAAAACTGAGCATTATTATTAGAAAGAACAACTCTTTCTCTTAAATACTCTATTCCATGTTCAACAGATAACTGACAAGAGCCTAACATATAATGATGCTCAAGTGATATAGCTCAGTGGTAGGGCATTGAGCTACATATTCAGGGAAGTTTACATGTGAAAAACCAAGGAAAAGGAAGGAAAGCAGGGCGTGTGTTTTGAAGTGTGGAAAAAATGTCTCCATGTTAGATCAAGCAACCCAAGTAAAGTGGATGAACTCTGAGGTTACAGTCTCATTCTTTAATGTTGGCAGCTTTGGAGCACTTTCCATCGACCAGAATTGGTCCGATCTTGCTTGGAAAAGACACTGAAGGATGCTCAATTGGACTATGTTGATCTTTACATTATTCATTTCCCAATGGCTTTGCAGGTGAGCAACTGCTATGTTTAAAATTATCTCACTCGTGATGCCGGTATAACCAATGGCAATTTAAGATTTAATATTCTTGAGCGAATCTATGGATTATCCTTTTAATTAAAATCCTAAACAGTAATCCCGAAGTCCCATTTCCTAGTATTATATTTGAAGCCTTGAAACCATGCTTCCTGCTTGTGAAAGAAAATGACTTAACTGTTGTCTGCAGTACAAACTTGGAAAAAAACCAATTAGCTACATTCAAGGCATAATCCGGTTTTGGTCCCTATTTGTGAACACACATGTGTGTGTTTGTGTGTGTCTGTGTGTGTGTCTGTGTGTGTATTTGTGTGTACATACACTCGTGTGCTCATGTATATGCAAGTGCACATGTGTGTGGTTGCACATTGCACATGTGTGCTTAAGCATATGAAAGAACGAACGTAGCCACTAATGTTACTCAGATGCCATCCACAATTTATTTGAGACAAGGTCTTTCATTGGCCTAGAATTCTGAATAGGCTAGACTGACTAGCCAAGTTACCCAGGAATCCACCTGTCCCTACCTTCCCAGATTGCAAACATTCACCTGGTTTTAATTTTTTTCTCTTTGTTGTTTTACATATGTTTTTGAGTTTAAACTCAGGCCATTTAGGATTTCAAGTTAATGCTTTACTCTCTGGGCCATCCCCTGAGTCTGCCTTAGCATTTGGAAGGTGTTTACATGCAGTTGGGGAGATTAATCAAACTGCCATACATATGCTCCACACTGAGATCACATCATCTCTCATAACTGCTCTGAGTGGAGATCTGTGTGGTCCACACCCTGGGTGGCTTCTGTCCTTAATTTTAGCTGTCAGTCTGACAGGGCCCAAAGTCATCTGAGGGAGTCTCAGTTGGGGAGTTACTCAGATCACGTTTGCTGGAAGCCATGTCTTTTGAGAAATGATCTTGGTTATGTGTTGATATGAGAGGATCCACCTCACTGTGGAAAGTGCCATCCCTCTGCGGGCGGTCCAGGGCCTGTATAAGGAAGTTAACTGACTAAGGAAAGGAACAAATGTGTAAATAGTATTCTTCCATCTTTTATGCTTCAGTTTCAGTTTTGTTGTTTTTGGTTTTATCTATCTGTCTGTCTATCTATCTATCTATCTATCTATCTATCTATCTATCTATCTATCTATCTATCTATTGAATCCTGGTCCTGCCTTCTTCCTTTAATGATGGGTTATAATGTAGAAGTGTAAGACATTAAGTAAAACTCTTTCCTCTCCAGTTGTTTTCAGACATGGGGTTTAATCTCAGAAACATCTGGGTTTCATACTACCGGCCCTTGGAGATTTGGTGAATATTATTTCTTTTCATAGCTTCATGATGGTGGAGTTTTGTAGATGGCACTTAGCCCATAATAACTGTTATGCAGAACTCTTGCTATAAAATTATCGAAACCTTAACCTAGATTGTGCAATGGAAGCAATTATGTTCCATAACTGGGAAGTCCAAGCCACTGACCATGTTTAAAGGTGTGAAGTAGCCTCAGCTTCAGGCGTATTTTCTCTATCTTGGAACTCTACATCATGCTTATTTAGTTGGGAACTATCATTTGCTATTGGTAGAAAATATGGACTTGTGGTCATTCAAGAGTCATGCTTAGTAAAACTTGAGCTCTTCTGGCTTTCTAAGACCCACATTAATCCTGAAAAGAAAGTCTGACTGACGTCCCAGTTTAATTGTGCATACCTTTACACCATCATAGATACATCCACTGGGATAAGTAACTGTTTTGCTCAAGTCATGAACATAATCCATTATTACAAGATATAGGGTCTATATAATTACCCAATTTACCAAAAAGATAGAGACATTTCCCTATAGGGAAATATAGGGGCTGAAATAATAACAAAAGTAATACAAGACACCATTAAGACATAGGAAAAATGCATTTCTAATCATATGGAAAATAGAAAAAAATTAGAGGATACCAATCTTTAAAGAGTTGTCTCTTGTCACTCCAAATGCAATGTATCTAAAATAATGTCCTACTTACTTAGTAAGCCTTCCTGGGCCAGAGTTTGAAGGACTTGACTGTGGCCAAGTATGGTAATCTGCCTTCAGCGATGTCTTTAAAGTGAATGATTCTCTTCCAGCCTGGAGATGAACTATTTCCACGAGATGAACATGGAAAATTGTTGGCTGAAGCAGTGGATCTCTGTGACACATGGGAGGTGAGTCCTTGGAGAAAAGTGCACAGGAGGGGGCCCTGGGGGGGGGAAAGAGAGAGAGAGAGAGAAAGAGAGAGAGAGAGAGAGAGAGAGAGAGAGAGAGAGAGAGAGAGAGAGAGAGAGAGAGAGAGTCAGGGATGGCAACCACCTGTGAGAACGGAATGAATGCACCTTGCTCGATCTAGAATTGTGTAATTTCAAAAGTGGTGCTGCGGAGATGCTGGAGGAATTTCTTGTTGTAAAATTCTAGGGGAGAAGAACTGAGCTTAAGAGTCTCTTTCCAACCACACATTGGAATGTGAGCTATTTCTTTTTTTATTTAACATGGTTTTAAAATTTATTATTATTATTATTATTATTTTGTCTTTTTTAGACTCCAAATTTTATTCCCCTACTGGTCCACCCTCCACCTGTCCCATACCCCCTACCTCCTCCCTGCCCCTGTTTCCACGAGGATGCCCCACCCCCAGTTCCCTCAATTCTCTTGAGAGTTAGGTGCATCATCTTTGACTGAATCCAGACCTGACAGACCTCCGCTGTCTATGTGTTGAGGGCCTCATATCAGCAGGTGTATGCTTCCTGGTTGGTGGTCCAGTGTCTGTGAGACCTCTGGGGTCCAGGTTAATTGAAACTGCTAGTCCTCCTATGGGGTCTCCCTCCTCTTCAGCTTCTTCCAGGCTTTTCCCTAATTCAACCACACAGGGGTCAGCAGCTTCTGTCCACTGGTTGGGTGCAAATATCTGCACGTGACTCTTTCAGCTGCTTCTTGGGTCTTTTGGAGGGCAATTAGGATAGGTCCCTTTATGTGAGCATTTGATAGCCTCGGTGATAGTGGCAGGCCTTCTGAAGGACACAAGAATTCCTTTTTGCTTTCTTTTCCTCTGTCCTTTATTTTCTCCTCCAGTCTCTTGAGGGTTAGGTGCATCTTCTCTGACTGAACCCAGACCCAGCAGCTCCCTCAGCATTGCTTGAGAGCATCCCCTTTAACACTACTTCTTGGGCCATCTGCACAATTTACCCTCCACCGTATCTTTCCCTATAGGCCATGGAGAAGTGTAAGGATGCAGGGCTGGCCAAGTCCATCGGGGTGTCCAACTTTAACCGTAGGCAGCTGGAGACGATCCTGAACAAGCCAGGGCTCAAGTATAAGCCTGTGTGCAACCAGGTGAGCCCTTTCCACCT
Source organism: Montemys delectorum (assembly GCA_019843815.1). Taxonomy (NCBI): domain Eukaryota; kingdom Metazoa; phylum Chordata; class Mammalia; order Rodentia; family Muridae; genus Montemys; species Montemys delectorum. The sequence goes on from JADRCD010171583.1 coordinate 47,106, forward strand.
CTTGACCTTTTGTGCCTAAATTTGTTCTTCCTGTACTACTGATTTCTTCTCTAGTCCTACTCATTTGACTTGCATGGGATGGAAATTCTAAGAATGGAGTCGCTCTTAGAGGACATAGAAGTCCCTTCATTACAACTCTGCTGGAGACAGATAGTGGGATGCTTGGGGTGACCACCTGGCTAATTGGATATAGAAAGTAGAAGAGGGAAATGCTGTCAAAGGTGGCAGCAGTTATAGTGTGACTTTTGAGAACAAGCTGCTTTTCTTCTCCATCTATGAGATTAGATTGGAGTAAGAAAGATGCTGCAGAGGGACCTGTGCACTGGAGGAAAGGTCCCGGAAACCCAGCTTGGGCAGGAAACAGTAAAGATGAATGGCACAACCATGAATGTTAGATGGCTGTGCCCTTTGTCTTGATGCATCCACCAACTTCAGTTGTATTAACCAAAGTCATAGTTACAGGGAAATTAATTGGCAGCTATCAAATCATGCAAATTTGTGAGATATCTTATCTGTTTATGATGAAGCCATATTGGGGAATTTTGGGCAGAACACTTTGAGCTTATCTTACCACTGACCATATATATCATAGTCAATTCTTTCCTGCATTCTAACAGCAAATCAACTGTTTAAACACACACATGCACATGCAGAGGCAGACAGACAGACAGACAGACACCAGCACATATCTGGAAGTCAGGAGATTGTAGGAATTGGTTAATTCTCTCCACCATGTGAGTCACAGGAGTTGAAATCAATTGATGGCAAGTGCTTTAATCTGCTAAGCCATTGCACCATTATCTATATAAGGTAATATAAATAGTAGTAGTTTGTTTTTTAATATCGATGTTCTGACTAAAGCATTAAACTGAAGATAGCATGAATAAATGGATTTGTGTACTCTTTCCTCCTCTGTATTGTGATGGACTTACGGACTTCTTACATTAATATGAATGCTATCAAATTAGCACTTTGTCTTCACACATGCCATTATGAGCCTTTGGCCAAATTCTTGCCTCTACTGTGATTTACTACACAAGTTGGCAAGAATTCTTTCCTTGCTCCCGCTCTGGAATCTGCCAAGCCTAAACAAATATGTTTAGTTCGGTAACAATTTTTCTAGATCTAACTCTCAACTGATGTAGAAGGATAGGGATTTAAATTTCTGAGATCTGAGATGATATCGACTAGTAAAAGATTATTTAGCATCTAAGAAATGGCCCATAGAATTGTTTTTTCTCGGGTATATATTTAAAAAAAAACTTTGTACAAGAAAGACACTAAATTCATTTTGTTAAAGGGATTGCTACTCAATGTTATTTTTTTTTAACTTCAAATTTTATATTTTACTTTTTAGGAATTTAAGTTCTCTCATTTTGGTGTTTCCATTTCATATTAATACAAAGCTTCATATCATCTGTCTTTTATCAGGTAGAATGCCATCTTTATCTCAACCAGAGCAAACTGCTGGACTATTGTAAGTCAAAAGACATCGTTCTGGTTTCCTACTGCACACTGGGAAGTTCACGAGACAAAGTCTGGTCAGTACCAAAGACAACAGTATATCTCAAGCATCTGTGTTGAAATGTGTTTAGTTCTATCACAGTTCCTAGATCTATCTCTCAACGGACTTAGAGGGATTGGTATGTACATTTCTGAGACGATCTAACATGACATGAGCTCTACTGGCCCAAGGGAGAACAGTTGTAGATCTGTGGTCTGGATACCTGTTTTGGAAGCCTCCTAACAAAGGTAATTTGAATTTCAGGAGTTAGGCATTTTTTTTTCTTTCGCTTCCAGGGTGGACCAGAGAAGTCCAGTTCTCTTAGACGATCCAGTTCTTTGTGCCATGGCAAATAAATACAAGCAAACACCAGCACTGATTGCCATTCGTTACCAGTTGCAGCGCGGGATTGTGGTCCTGACCAGGAGTTTCACTGAGAGTCGGATCAAAGAGTTCATGCAGGTGATGACCGGGCTGTAGGCCTCGAAGTGTTTGTGGACTATCCTGCCTCAGTTAGGATTACTATTGCCGTCATGAAACATCATGACCAAACACAATTTATGGAGGAAATGGTTTGTCTTATGCTTCCACATCACAGATCACCATCAAAGAAAGGCAGGAGCTTGGAGGCAACAATTGCTGCAGGGGCCATCGGGGAACACTGCTAACTGGATTGCTCCTCATGGCTTCCTCAGCCTGCTTTCTTATAGAACTCAGGATCAACAGCCCAGGGATGGCATCACCCACCCACAGTGGGCTACGCCCAATCACTAATTAAGATACATTACATCTAGATATTATGGAGGCCTTTTCTCAGGTGAAGTTCCCTCCTTTCAGATAATGCTAGCTTGTGTCATGTGTGACATGAGACTGGCCAGTACACATCCTTAACATGCGCCCCCCCCCCCATAATCTCTCAGAATACTTCTGTGCTTTTTCAGGAGTCAGTTTTTCTTTTCCACCATGGATTCTAGGCATTGCATTTTCAGGTCTTACGGCTTTTACTTGGTGAACTATTTTGCTGGCCTGGACTGGGTTTTACCATGCCTGAGGCTTCTCCACTGATTGGGCTGTTGTCGGTACTATCTGAGCTTTCCTTCAGATAAGTTTTCATTTTATTCTTTAGCTAACTAGCTTAGGCTGCCTCTTGTTACACAGCACAACTGTGGAGTGGAGTGGAGCCTTCTAAAGATGGCTGCTATTTCCTTCATCTACAGGGTTATTTTAAAATCTCTCTCTCTCTCTCTCTCTCTCTCTCTCTCTCTCTCTCTCTCTCTGACATAGTATGGTATGTGTCATGGATGTCAGACAACCTTGGGTGTCAGTTTTCACCTTGTTTGATACACAGTCCCTCTTGGGCATGGCTAGCTTTGGGTTAATTGGATGTCATAACATGGTTTCTGTTGCTGGCTTTAATACCAAGACCAAAAGCGACCTGGGAGCAGGAGGGGCTTATTTGGCTTACACTTTAAAAGCACAGTGCATCTTATCCTTAACAGTTTTATCAGCTCTTCAGATACTGATTTCCCACATAGTTTATAGTAGTACTATAGATCCATAAGATCATTAGTCTGACTATGTTGGGAGCTAGTAATGATAATTTTCATGTTTAATCTCCCTAATTTAGATAAGATGTTTTGAAGCTGATTCCTATGTTCTTTGCTGATGAGTTCATTAGCATTTGACAATTTATAAGTTAAACTATATAAAACTGATTTTCTTGTATTACTAAATGGGATATAGGATTTTCTGTCCATACAACTTACTAAACTGTACTGTTAAAATTCAGTTTTTAATAATTATTTTCAGGGCCGGGTGGTGGTGGCACACGCCTTTAATCCCAGCACTTGGGAGGCAGAGACAGGCAGATTTCTGAGTTTGAGGCCAGCCTGGTCTACAGAGTGAGTTCCAGGACAGCCAGGGCTACACAGAGAAACCCTGTCTTAAAAAGACAAAAACAAATTATTTTCAGTATTCTAAGTTCATTATCTCTGTTCTCTAGTTTTTCTTTGGCTTACAGTTGTGTTGTTTCAATCTCTTATATAAGAACATGAGTTTATTTCTTTTCCACTTGTTATTCTTTAATAATTTGAATGTTTTGTTTGATATCTTCAAAATATTTGGAGCATGTCTCCTGTGTTTTCAGTATTGCCACTGGAACACTGTTGAATTCACTTGGATTTTTCCATACTAGCAATATGTAATATAAAAGTAATACAATTTCTACTTCTGTGATAGGTTTTTGAGTTCCAGTTGGCTTCAGAGGATATGAAAGTCCTGGATGGCTTGAACAGAAATTTAAGATACAATACTGCAAATTAGTAAGTAACTTTGGTCATTCCACTGCTTCAGTTGGTTTTTTGAGTAGTACTGTAATACGTTAAAAGTTGCCTCAATCCTCATAACACAAAGACTAGTGAGTCGGGAATGAGCTCCTCTGGGAGTCCTTAGAGATTATCTCCAGAGCTCTCTCTGTTCAATGGTGGAACTAGGGTCAGCTTTTCTCACCTGTGCCCCTCTCTACTATCTCAAGTCACTAAACTTCTTGATAATACAATGCCTTCATTGAAACCAAACCTCTGTGTAGGTTTCTGTCTTCTACAGTTATGTCATAGGACATATACTTTGCCATATAGAAAAATTAAATGTTTCTAAAAGTAAGCTGATGACACTCCCTCCCTGCCTATCTCAGAATTTTTCTGTTAACCCCATCGAAGGTATTGTTTTCAATGTCATTGTCCTGGTTAGACTCTCATTTATTTCATGTATGTGGGTATACTGTTGCTGTCTTCAGACACACCAGAAGACAGCATCAGATGTCCATTAGAGATGGTTGTGAGCCATCACGTGGTTGCTGGGAACTGAACTCAGGACCTCTGGAGAGCAATCAGTGCTCTTAAACTGCTGAGCCAACTCTCCAGCCCGACCTCATATGGAATTGTTAATTACGCCTTGAAAAGTGATGTGTTTAATAGATTCAGGTCTCTCAGTTCCTTTTGCTTCACATTTGTTCAGCACTCAAAGCTACATTTGTATGAAAAGCAACTGATCTTTGAGAGGTGAATAGAAACTACTGTTTTACATTTCAGACAGAGATCTCAACAGAGGTCTCAACAGAGATCTCAGTGCAGAGAACAGAGACATCTTAGATTACCAAGATAAGAGACCAAAGGAAGATTGGTTGGGGAGATTCCCACTATTGGAAAAATTTGAAGCCAACAGATGGTTTCTAGTTTTTTTTTTTTTTTTTTTTTTTTTGCTGTAGGTTACAGGAACTAACCAAAGACATACCCTATAAATGAGGTTAGGTAGGGATATTTCTTCTCCTCATGAGAATTTGGACTCACAATAGAATGTATATGCAGTAAGAATAGCCTGATGAAAAATTATATGTGCTTAAAAATAGCAGATACAGCATTAATAATCTTTTGATTTGTACAAAGGACAGATAGTAATTAAGTAGAGACTATAATGCAAAAATAGAATGGCAAGCAGAGAAGAATTATTCCTATCTTTTAAGAATGATCATTGTCAGTTATTATATTTTGTGTCACAAGTTGACGTACGAACATCACCAAGTTCCACAGTATGCTTTTAGAGTAAGGAACTCAAAATTCTTAAGCTGGGCAAGGTAACAACTGTAACCCTAACATTAGGTGGTAGAGACAAGACAGTCATAAGCTCAAGATCATTGTCAGCTATATATGAGTTTGAGGCCATCCTGAGTTATGTGAGACCCTGTCTATAAAACTGAAAAAGTTTCCATTTATAAGCTTAACATATTAAGTCTCTGTGTTAGTTAGGGTTGCTATTACTCTGAAGCTACAGCATGACCTAAGAAACTTGGGGAGGAAAGCGTTTATTGAACTAGCTTAGCCATTAGTACTCGGCAACATTTGGACTTAACCTTCTTTTGAAACAAGGAATTAATTTCTTACATTATGCATTCTTTTTTTCTAATTTTAGTTTTGATGACCACCCCAATCATCCATTTACTGATGAATATTAACATGGTGGCCTTTGCCAGAATTTCTATCAGAAGATCTGCTTATTCGTCGTGACATGAGAGATATCTTGGATACTGGCGACTGAACACATCTCTTCTCATCAGACCACTGTACATGTTAATTCACAGTCAGCTGGAGCAAAGTCCAAACAGCTATGAGGGAAGCCCTATTTTTGTCACACTCTGGAATGGACTATCAAGTTGCTTTTCCTATCCTTGTTTTTAAAGATTCATTCATTGTATTTTCCATATATAAGTGTTCTACCTACATGTACGTATATCTCATGAATGTGTCCATGCAGGGAAGAATGTTACTGGTCATTTGGAACTGGAGTGACAGATGATTGTACATCACCATGTGGGTGCTGGGAGCCAAGTCTAAGTCTTCTCTAAGAGCAGCAAATACCTTTAAATGCTGAGCCATCTCACTAGGTCCCACTCTAAAGATTCTTGCCTGCTACTATTTCTGTGACCTCAATGTTTTGTTTTCTTCTTGATTTCTGACACCAACCTGATTTGCTAGAAGTCTTGGGCATGAAATGGGAGTCGGACCATCATTACAAAGGCATTTCTGGGTAGGAATCGAAGGACTTTTCAACATTTAGGCAATTAATTGTTAGCGGTTATTGATAAATAAATATTCTTCATGTCCTTTGAGCAAGAAGAAAATACTCCATAGCTCTTCCCTTTTTCTTAGTTTGGAGGTGAGGCACAGGTGATGAGTAACCAAGAGACTCAAGGTTCTCTCCAACAGCCCAAGAGCCAGAGCTCCAAGAGCCTGGAGAGTAAGTTCTCCTTGTGGGACATTTGGGAGGTTGTAAGAAAAGAACTAATCTAAGAGCATCGTCTTGACTCAGATGTAGAGAGGTTGAAAAGAAAGCTGAATGTCTCTGCTTGGGAAATACATCATCTTTTTTGGTAATTACATGTGACAAGTAAAAGGAAAATCTACATATTTCATCCAAGACAGACTGCTAGAAAAGAATATTTTTATGTTTCCCATATAGAAAAGGTCATCACATTCATAAAGTATGGAGAACAGGCATGAAGAATTTCATTACAATTAAGAGTAGATCCAGGCATGTTGGCACACATCTATATTTTTAGCACTTGGAAAGCAGAGAAAGGAATATCAGGATTTAAAAGTCATCGTCAGCTACATTGTAGTTTCAAAGTCAGCCTGTGAATGACAGAAGAGCCTGTCTTAATATATGCAAAAGACAAAACAAAACAAGAAATAAGCAAGGAGTAGTGGCACACAGAGAAGCCCAGCAGTCAGCAGATTGATGCAGGATGGACGGCAAGCTTGATGCTTTACAACGAGCCAGCTGAGGTACATACGAGCGCGGTTTAAAAACCAAGCCAGAGTTACACACACACACACACACACAAACACACACACACACACACACATACACACACACACACACACA
>JADRCD010171589.1:1369-12682 GCA_019843815.1 Montemys delectorum
GTTTCATTAATAGAACAATTTAACTTAAATGGACTTAAATGGAAGCTAAAAGACATTTCATTTGAGCTTAAAAGAAAACTCTCAGGTCAGGCAAGCTGCAAATTTCAGCATCTGCCTGGATGAGGAGAACAGAAGAGGGAAGAAAAGCCAACAATAATGTGAGTTACTAGATGGCAGCTGGTAGCCACATGATGAGGTGAGTCTTAGAGAAAAAAAAACATATAAGCTCAAACTATTAGAAAGAAGCATATTTAATTTCTAGCCAACATCCAAAAGAAAAAGACAGGACAAAGAAAAGAGAATAGTTGTATCTTCAGAACTCAGAAACATGGGCACACCCAATACACCTCAAGAAACCCTTATGTTTCTTGAGGGACTGCACTGGGCAGTGGTTATTTTGGGAAGGAAAAGTATAGTATCTTATTAAAGGAATAATTATTCTGCCCATCTCTTTAAGATGGCTTAATGGGAACACTCCCTCCTAAGGATGTCCCTTCCTGCAGTGTGGTTACTCAGCCAGGCCATTGCCTGTCCAACTGGAATGTTAGGTCTCCACCCTGGGCAGAAATTCTATTTTCTTGACCAGGAGTTTTCCTTTAGTTGGATTTTATTGCTATTCTAACATAATAACCATTAATAATAGAAGATTGACATAATACGTTTGAGCAGTGAACCCTCATTATTAGTTTTTCTATTGTGGCCACCTGGGTTAGCTTCTTTGTACTTCTCCTTTGTCCTCTCCATTGTTTTATTAACTATATATTTAAAATATTTTCAAGTGTTTACTTTGAATTTTGTATCTATAATCCTCTGTTGTTTACTTTTCTTCCTTTGCCCTCCTACTCTTGTTTATTCTAGTATTCTTATATAATTAACATAGTTCTTTTATAAATATTTTGCCAATTTAAAATTTGACAATTTTATACATATATGCATATATACATACATACATATATACATACATACATATATACATACATATTATAAATTTTAAGTTCTAGTGCATAATCATTTTCTGAGATAATGCATTGAAAATTATGCTACATTTAGTTTATATGCACCTGTATCAAGACTTCCTCCTCTGGAAATGCATCATGCAGCCCTGGCCAGTCTTGAGCCCAGGATCTTCTTGCCTCAGCTGCCCAAGTTGTGGGGTTATGAGTCCATGCCACTAAACCTGGGCATTGCTTAATTTGCCTTCTTTTGCACAGTAAATTGACAAAAAGAATTATGTGACTTATTTCTAACAGAATCTAGCTTTTCAAGTTCTTCTTTTGTTATAGTAAACTCATGTTTGCATTGATGACAGTCTTGCTTTAGATCTCCTACAGAGTGATTGTTATGGGAATCCTTTCAAAATATTGACCTTTTGGTTTCAACCTAGAACTGTCTATTATTTCTGTATTTCTCCTCCATATTTCCAAACACTTTTTCCCCAGGAAGAATATGTGGGAGGCAAGATTTCTGAGTCTTTCTACGCCTGAAACCGCTGTTGCCTTCATGCACGCAAGATTAACAGACTATACAAATATAGATTCAGAGCCTCTTTGCCTTCCAGATTTAAAGGCATTGTTACAGTCTTTTTGATATCCACCGCTCTCACTGAAAGCTCTCACTAATTTAACAGATTGCACTTTATAGCTAATATTTACTTTTTCCTCATGAAAACCTTTAAGATCGCTTCCCTGAGACCAGAATATTCATTCTATGTGCTCAGATATGGTTTTCCTCATGCATGGGCCTTACTAGGAGGCCTTGCTCACAGTTTGCCTTGCCATCGGTTTCCTCGTCCTGGAACTCCTATCACTCAAATATTTGGCCATTTGGACTCATTTCTGTGTTTCCTGTATTATCTCATTTACTTGTTTTTTAAAATCAGGCTACAGTTAACTTACATTTTCTCATGGTATTTTCTTGATAGTTGGGTTATTGGTTCTTGGGCGACTGACCTTCTGACTTCTCTCTCTCATTGCTTGTCCACTTTGCTTTCAATATTCAACTTTCCTCTTCCACTTTAATGCCTCATGTGCCCTATTGTCTTCCCTGCCTCAGGTTTGTCCTTTCGTGGATCCCCTTCTAGTCTTCTGGTATTGACTGCATTTATACACTTCTATCTGTACGTACTAACCAATGAGAAACTAGAATCTACATAGGAGAGAAAACAAGGTATTTGTGTTTCTTTTCTTTTTTCTTCTTTCCTCTTCCTTTCTTTTCTCTCCTTTTCTCTTTTTCTCTTCTCTTCTTGTCTCTTCTTGTCTCTTCTCTTCTCTTCTCTTCTCTTCTTTTCTTTTCTTTTCTTTTCTTTTCTTTTCTTTTCTTTTCATTGTGGTATTTATTACAACAGAAATCAACCCAAAACACAGCCCGTTGTACCTGTAAACAAAATATCTATCAAACTGTAATTTGAAATACCAAAATACTGGTAGTTATTATCTGTATCAACAATAATTGATTATGTTTTAAAATAGTAAGAGTCCAAAAAGCAACCAAACGCAAAGACTGTAAATAAGGAAATAGAATATTAGTTTTCTTTTTCTTTTTCTAGGACAGCATGTCTATAGCTCAGGCTGTTTTTGTTGTTGTTGTTGTTGTTGATTTTTGTTGTTGTTGCTTTGTTTTGTTTTGTTTTTTCGAGGCAGGGTTTCTCTGTGTAGTCCTGGCTGTCCTGGAACTCACTCTGTAGACCAGGCTGGCCTCGAACTCAGAAATCCACCTGCCTCTGCCTCCCAAGCGCTGGGATTAAAGGTGAGTGCCACTACTTCTCAGCCAGGCTGGTTTTGAACCTAGTACTTTTCCTAGTTCAGCCTTTCAAAGTGTTAATAAATATGAGTTATCATGCCCAGCTTGATCAGTTCTCAATTTTAAACTAGTCAGACGGTCTGCACCAAGCCAGTTTAGGATGCTGGGAAGCATTGGTCCTCTGCTTTGCCTCAGCGTGGCCTGTAATGGTGCAAGTGTTTGCTGCCAGAGGAACTGAACTTTAGGTTAAAATGGATCACTGTTCCGTGGTTTGTAAACATGTTCACGCCTTCAATAGCAGATATATTGTTTACCCTGACTTCTTTTTTTTTTAATTAATCATTCCATTTGTTTACATCTCAAATGATATCCCACTTCCCAGTTACCACCTCCAAATTAGAACTGAAGCTTTTCATTGTGGGCTGTGGCTGTTCTCGGCACCACCTTCTCTCTCTGAGCAGTTCCTTTCCCACTAATGTGCTCTTATGCTTGCAGTTGGATGAAGTTTTCTGAGTTCATGATTGTGTCTTTTACCTTGTCAGAGTGGAAATGGAGTTGCACAAGGGGGCTAGGATTCCTGCTCAGTGGGTCTTGCGCAGACCAACTGTGAGCTAAGGCACATATACGGGGTGGTGGAGAGGGGGACCCAAGATAGCAGCTGGGGAGGGTATTGTGTTTCTAAGTGTGGGTTATCACACTTACTATAAAAAAAAGTAGCAACAAAGTAGCAGACTACAGAGGAGAGAAAATACTTGCTAGTTATCTTTCAGACAAAGGGTTACTATCTAGAATATATAAAGAACTGTAAGAATTCAATACCACTCCAACTCCCAACCAACAAGTGGGTCAGTGTACTGAACAGATCATGCTCAAACACAAAGGGCCAAGACATAGCTTAAAAAGCATTCTCTATTCTAAGCCAGCCCAAGGATAAGAAGTAAAACAACATTGAGAGTCTCTCTCACCCCCACCAGCATGCCTGCTATCAAGAAACCAAAGCACAGAGAGGATAATGAAGGAAGATTCCTCATACTCTATCAACGGGAGGTAAACTTTGCAAGCACTAATGGAGATCAGACGGGTACTTCTTAGTAAACTGAAGCTCCAACTACCGTGTCAACTTTGTACTTTTAAAGCATGTTCGTTTATCTCGTTTGTGTGCATATGTGTATGCATATGCAGAGGACGGAGAATGACCTGGACACTGACCCTCGGGTCGTCAGTTTTCTCAGCAGGTGCTTTTGTCAGCTGAGCCATTTCTCCAGCCCATCATCTATATTTCTTAATGGTTCTCTCAATTCTATTTCCTTTTCTTTATCATTGGTGAGACTCAATTTTTTGAGTCACAATATCTTCATTTTCATGCAATTTTAGTGTTCATGAACACTTTCTTCTGGTCAATCTTTTTTCCCCCCCCACAACTGTATGTTCGTCCTCTTAAACACCCCCTTGAGGCCGGTAATTAAGATGTCTATAAAATCTCTTTCCCCAAGGATCATTGTTCCTCCCAGCTTTCAGTGTTCTGCTCATTCTGGTCTGCCCGCCCCACTTTGTGTTTCTGGTTTCCCTGGAAGATATTCCTTAACTGATCATTAAATACGTGACTGTACCTGATCATTTTAGGTGGCATGGGTTCTTGTGGGAGACGGGTAGCCGTGCCCCTCTGTGTGTCTGCCCCTTGAGTGTCAGAGTTCACTCACTTTAGGGATGTTGGAGAGCAAGTTGGCAATTTCTCTCCACTTAGAACTTTATTCAGGGAGAACTAAAAGTTATTGTAGGGGCTCCAGCTTCTCAAAACCATTTCTTTCAAGACCTGTACGGAAGCTTTTGGTTTTTAGTTTGGAAGTAGAGGCATCAGTGCACAGACACAAGCAGGACGTGCCAATCCATGCCACTGTGCACATGACCTCTACTTTATGATCTTATTTGCACCCTAACTTCCACTCTCCTCTTGTCGCTTGGTAATTTTGAGCATAAACTTTGTCCGTAAGACCAGTTGGATTAGGACTTTCCACCTGGGCTCTGGCCTTCCTCAGCTTAACTGCTTCCACTCTTGGGGCATCGTTAGCATAGTCCTGGAGAATCTGTCAGTCTTGGGCTCTAATGTTTTCTCTCACTGTGTCTATTCTATCTTGTACTTCATTGTTGCCATTATGGTTAGATGTAGGAGGAGGGTGTAGAGATACCCTTGCTCAGTTCCTCATCTTGAACAAGAACTCGAGTCGGCCTTTTGACCAGGATGCTACCCGTGTGGTATCACGTTCTGCTCTTTTACGCAGTAGTTCTGTTATTGGAAAGCCATTTTCCCTTCTTCGCCTCCTATGTTTCTCAACTGCTTTTTAGGAAGAATAATGTCCATCACTCATTTCACAATATGAGTTGGGGAGAACGTTTCAGTGATGCGGTCTCTAATGATGACTTGAATAATGTCTAACATTCAAATAATAACAAACATTTACGGCTCAAAATAATAGACATTCAGCTGCATTTGCGCATCTCACCAAAACTTCTCATTTTAAAAATCTACTCAGGAAATAGTTGTTGCTGGCTCTACTTCCCGTTATTACTTACGGATCCAGATGTGTTTATTCATATGAACCACATCTCTTGGTATGAAAAGTTACCATGTAAAACTGACCTCTAGACATGAAGCAGTGCTGTGTGATTTTAAAATCTGTACATGTTATTATGTACATGTGATTTGACTTTAAGACCCATATGACTAAATGAGAGAGAGAGAACAAAGGAGAAGGCGATATACTTAAATTTGCCTTAGATACTGCTAATATTCATAAAAATGGTAAGTTTAACTAAAAGACCATGGAATTTCAAGTTGTGGAACAGATATTGTATATTTTAAGATAGACTACTGGGTTTTACGTTTGCTTTTGCTGACACATTATGTCTTCTCCTTTTTTCGTTTGCACAAGTCAAAAGAGTATAGCTTTGGATACATTGAGTAATGTTGCTGGGCCTTGTTTTCCTCATCTGTGAAGTGAGGAAAGGGTCCTCTCTCACAGGATGACTTGAAATAAACAGGGTAGTGCAAGTGACTTCGCCATACTGAGTAATCCGCGGCCCAAACCAGAGATGCAATAAAGAACACTGTAGGTGTTTTTGTTAAACTGTAGCTCAGAGTTATTTCTGTGAAAATAACCACAGAAAGAAACATTAGTCAGCTCTCTCTGTAAAGGCAGCAGACTCAAAATATATTTTTCAGCAGACAATCATCTATTATCAGACAGTAAACCACAGCAATTTTAAAAGATGTACCACATTTAGCTTTCAGAGTGTCACCCGCAGAAGTCCCCACATGCAGATTATATTTGTGGATTCAGGCTTGATGTCTGCTGACACCTGACCCGCCTTCATTTTATATTTATTGGTTCTCATTAAAACTAAACAAAGTCATCTTTCTTTTCTATGTAAAATGGAAAGAACTGCTCAAGGGAGCCTTGACCTGATTGTCAAATAGACTTCCCAGAACGCAAAGCCGGGCAGATGGGGAGTGAGTGTGCTAGGTAAAGTGTTGGCAGACTGCTCCACACATATCTGCTGCAAAGGGATGTGGGGGAGGAGAACATTTTCCTGCTCCAAGAGAGAGTGGTGTGTAATTCTCCTAGAGGTTGAGAAGGAAGCAGAGTCTTTCACACTATGTCACCACAACAGTATCAAGTCATGACTGACACTACGGGCAGTCACACTGTTGGGAAACAGACTTAAAGTAAATACTGACTTTGCTTGACTAAGATATTATTATTATTATTATTATTATTATTAATTATTACTCAACTCCAAAAAAAGTGACTTTAAAATAGCTCTTAAATTTGATCTTCTAAATAAGCAGATGTGCTTAAAAATTATGTGTTAATTTTCGTAGAGACGGAGACAGCAGAGTTGAATTTATTATTTATTAACTGTTGTAGAGCTGGAGGTGGTAGAGATGAACTTATGATCTTCTGGATGCAAATGAGCGACTATACAATGAGGGGGACAATAAATACTCACCTGTGTTGTGTTCAGTCATCAATGGATGCAACTGTATATAGCTGTCAGATCGTCCACAGTTGTATTAGTGGTATTATTAATGAAGCATTATTTGGCCACACAGGTCCTGCTGAGGGCTTAGATGAACCCTAGCATCACAATGACAAAGCAGTTTCTACCACGGAGCCATCATTGGCCTCATTCTTGTCTGTTTTATGGGAGCATGCAGAATGTGCCTTTGACCGTGGTGCTGAGTCGAGTTGCTCACTCCCCTTCTCTTCACCAAATAGGCTTTGGCTGAGCAGATGAAAGAGATTTACTCTGGGCTGTAGGCAGATACTTACGTATTCAAGATCTTTTGAGTTGATAAGAAAGATAACACGAGGATGGGTAAAAAGAGTTTGGGATATCATAAATCTTCTTTATGTACATAGAGAGTGAAATGACTATTGTCTAGTCTAAGTCAAACCACTTTTTATTGTAAAAATAAGTGGTTACTTAGAATTTATAGAAAATAATATTTAACCAAAAGATTTAAAAAAAAATTTCTGATCACCTGTGTCTTAATGGAAAGAGATAATCCCTGATACATTTACAAAATGTATGTGCTAAGATATTCTTGTTTTCTGAAAATGCACACTAGATGTCACGAATAGTGCTTGGATTTGCATTTCTAACATTTCAGATATCAAGCAGCACTGCGGTTGATGGATGCATAGTGTGTACATGGGTCCTAGGTGTGGTAAGAATGCAGACTTGGTTTTTTTTATGGTTAAACAACTTATTTGACAGGAGCTAGAGTAACGAACAGACAGTGTGTATGTGCTATGCAAATCCTACCTAGACTTGATTTGCACGTGGATAAGCTAGTTTGTTACTGTTTTATTGTTGCTGAAGATGACAGATGGCTCCTGGAACAGAGACAGGATCAGTCAATCCTGATTGAGTTTCTCAATCCGGAAGAGATCTCAGAATAAGGTGGAAGGGCCACGATAAACACCTGCTCTCACACTGCGTTGCATTGTACAGGTGAATTCTGAGCCTAGGGACTCTTATAATAAGCAGAAGAAAACTTTCCCTTTGACTGGCATGAGACATTGCATTATCTTGCAGTATTGCTTATTGTGGAATATAACTCTAGACATGGCCTAAATGGAGAAGTCAGGATTTTGCATTCTGGGCATATCCAGCAAGAGCCAGGCTTCTCCTAACACATCTCTTTTGCTATATAAATATTTGATTGGCACATCTAGACAGATTATTTTTTAATGATTATTTTATTTTTGCCTTATTGTTGTTCTGCTATTATCTTTGGGGCATTTCTCTTTTAATGCTGAGTTGCAACACAGAAGTTGTAATCCTACTAGGTTGACTTTATACAATTCTGTTTGAAGACTCAAAGGTGTGGTTGGCAGAAAATGCAGCTTTTTGTTTTGAGAGGGAGTTGTATTTTCATTGGCGTGACTTTGACAGGCTCAGATTGTTAGAGAAGAACTTACTTTCTCGATTCTGTTCTCCAGACATCAGTAACACATATGTGTATGTGTGCATGTGTGTGTATGTGCATGTGGAGGCCAGAGATCTATATTGGGTGATCTCCTCTATCACTCCTGCCTTAGTGATTTGGAGACAAGGTCTCTCAGTGAACTCAAGAGCTCTTGGCCAGTGAGCTCTGTCACATCTTTACCTCCCTGGCAGTAGGATTAAAGTTATGTATTACCATCCCTGGACCTTTACACAGAGTCAAATTCTCATGCTTGCATGACAAGTACTTTGACAATTGAGTCATCTCCTTAGCCTCCCAGTTAGCTACTTTTGACATTATCTTACTTATCCTCTTTAAGCTGTGACTAAGACAAGTATGCACTGCCAGTGTATTAAATATGAAATCAGATAAGGAGTCCTTCGAAAACTGGAAATAACTCTATGAGGATTAATTAAATTTGCATGTGTGACAGAGCTTTCCCATGTAGCTTTGGTTTGCCTGTAATTTGCTACATAGTCCAGGCTGGCCTTGACTTTGTAGTGGTAGTTCTGCATTAGCTCTCAAGTATTGGGATCACAGGTGTGCACTACCACAGCTGGCCAGAAATTTGAAATATAATCTTTAGTACCTGGTGTATTCAGTTCAACAGAACACTGTTTATAAACCATATTTGCTTTGTTCATTACCCACAGGCCTTTTTTTTTTATTTTTTGGGGGGAGAGGGTTCAGACCTAGTAACCATTATTGCTCTAATTGATTTTTCATTTTCCTGTAAGCTAAGTTAATAATGGCATTCAGTTGTGCATCTCTGGTGATTCTGAAGTTACATTTAAAAAATTGCTTTCGTATTAGCTTTCACTAGAAATGGAAAAATGTTGAAAGAGAAAAATTCTGACTCTTAATTACTATGCTATAATAGTGAGAGGAGGAAAAGCAGGAGGCCTCCAGAAGTCACTCACAACTGAAAAAGAAAGGGCCACATCAAGGATGCTTCTGCGAAAGAGTGAGCAAAATTGGTTCCCATGTACCCTGTACTTTTCTGCATGGACACCAGTGGCTTTCTTACCCTCTACCTAACCAGCAACAGCAGTGTCTCAGAGTAGGCTTGTTTGTTCTGCATGAATCTCTCTCTTCCTCCCTCCCTTCCTCTCTGTCTCTGACTCTCTCTGTGTCTCTCTGTCTGTCTCCATCTCTGTCTCTGCCTCTCTCTCTCTTTGTGTCTGTGCATGCGTGTGGGAGTTAAAAGCAAAACCTAAAAGACAGTAGCACTTTGGAGCCGTGTAGAATGCTGTTGACAGCAAGGCAAGAACAACTCAACACAGAGTAGCCTCCACAGGCTACAACCCTTAGGTAGGCTCCACACTCACTTTCACCTTAAGTGACTCTTTCATAGGTAATGAGTACATTCTGTGAATATCCTTTCCTAGTGCCCTTCATTCTACCTCTTGGCTTACTACATTACTTACTTCTAGGTCTACACACGAATCTGTCTTCTCATAGGCAAACCCTTAAAAGACAGCTCACTGTGTGGACAGTAGAGAGAAATGAATGCAGTGTGGAACCTGACCCCGGCATGGTGGTACAGGCCGGCAACCCAAGCATTTTGAAGGCTGAGGAAGGAAGCCACAAGTTTGAGGCTCAACCCTACCTCAACTAATTAATTAATTACAAGATAAGTGTAAAGTGACCTATGTTGGTATAAATTGTTACATATGTACATATAAATGTAGAGATAAAATCTATTGAGTTCATTTGGAGTTTCTCATATGTACTTGTGTTTAGGGCTGACTGCTGCCTGGGATGGGTCACCTAGCAGTCCAGGCTTGAGCTCTATGATGATGGAGGCAGTGTTTTGTGAGCAATTACTTCTTTGGATGAAAGCGTCTGGGTGAGGAATGTGTCCAAAGATAAATTTAGATAAAACTTAAAATTACTGAAACATGACTCTAAATTCTCCTTTAGTTACATGGTAGAAAAAAAACCAGGACATTTCACCTCCATTTCAAACAAATTCTGTGACTCTCTTGTCATTTGCAACCAACTTAGGAAGTATATTACATATATGCTATTTTGTTTGCTGATTGTTCTAATTAAGCGAAGTACATCTTATTATATTTCTTAAGTTTTGAGACATCGAGATATGGTATGACAATTTTAGTAGGTTCTTTTTCACTATTTTAATTTTAGAATTAAATTTCTCAGCCCTTAGT
The DNA here is from genome assembly GCA_019843815.1 of Montemys delectorum. Taxonomy (NCBI): domain Eukaryota; kingdom Metazoa; phylum Chordata; class Mammalia; order Rodentia; family Muridae; genus Montemys; species Montemys delectorum. The sequence continues at coordinate 11,792 of JADRCD010171589.1, forward strand.
TCAAAAGATAAAGGATGTAATTACTAGACTCAAGACATGAGGATAGTGCCTTCCCTTCAGAATGACGGAGTGTTTGAAGGACTCCAGCAGCTTTTCACTCATCTAAACAGTTGGGTCAAGCGAGACAATGAAAGAGCACTCAGTGACACTGGTTAATTTTTCTTTTGTTTCTAATTATCATTTGATTCTAGTGACACACATAATATATTTTAAACTCAAGACTGAACTTGAACATACATGCAAATATTTATTCATCTATTTAAACTTACAACTATAAAATTGTAATAATTATCCTGCCCAAGAATATGACATGGAGTTTCTACATTGGGTATAACAGGTAGTGATTTTCTTATTCTGATGCACAGACGTTAATAGATACTACAATTGCTCAATGAGTTACACACCGTTATACCTGCGCCCTGGTCCCTCCCTCTTTTTCTGTCTCCTGTCTAAATGGTGGAGACACTTTCCTTCTTTACATGCTTTAAGTTTACAATTTTTGCTCTAGCGTGGACCATGCATGGAACAATCTGAAACTGTGAATTAAATAAATGTTTCATCTTTTAAAAATAAAAATAAAGTAAAATAAAATTTTTGTGCTTAATTTTTCTAGTCAAGTTTTCTATTCTCTTGATGGAAATTTCATATTTTCTGTCAGTTTATCTATTTCCTTCATACTTTTAAGCTTGTTAAGAATATAATTCATCGGCAGCACCAGATCCAAGATGGCGGCCAGCAGGAGGCTGATGAAGGAGCTTGAAGAGATCTGCAAATGTGGAATGAAAAACTTCCATAACATCCAGGTTGATGAAGCTAATTTATTGACTTGGCAAGGGCTTATTGTTCCTGACAACCCTCCATATGATAAGGGAGCCTTCAGAATTGAAATCA